>WBMY01015892.1:702568-807429 GCA_013397315.1 Donacobius atricapilla
GGAGGTAAGGGCGGCCGCCGCCCCGCGCCCCGGCAGCCATGCGGACCCTGCGGCCGCCGCTCGCCTCCCTGCTGCTCCTCGGTAAGTGCCCGTGGCCGGCGGGGAGGCGAGGGGAGGGACGGGACAGCGCAAGGGGTCCCGGGCGGGACGGGACCCCCGGTGGGCGCAGCCCCTCGCGGGGCGTGCGGGAGGGTCGCCCCTTGTCAGCGCAAGCGCCTGTCGCCAGGAGTTGTCACTGCCCGCGCTGCTCCTGTGCTCGGAGGGAGGAGTGGCGGAAAAAAAGAGCAAACCGTAAATATGTGTGTGTATGTATGTAGGTATAAAATAAACCAGGGTTTCATCTCCTGCCGCAGTAGCCCGGGGACCATTCCTCGCCCCGGGGCGTGGGAGCAGAGGGGACGGGCAGCTCCGCTCCGGGCAGCTCCGGCTGCAACTTGGGCAGGCGAGCGGCCGGCCGGGGGCTGCTGCTGGGAGCGCGGCTGGCTCGGAGGGGAACCGTAGGGGTAGGGAGTTACACGGGTCTGTGCTGAGCTTGCACAATGAAAGCGGGGAAAATGCCTGGGGTAAGGTAGGCTGCAGAAACAAAGTGCTCCGCTCGGCTCTCGAAGAGCGCGTTGAAACGTAGAGGGAAGGCAGACGCTGCCGCCGTGAAATGTAATTTGACTGCTTTGTGCTGCCTCTCAAAGTCCTCCTGTCGGTCCCTTCTCTCTGCCGGCGTTTTGTAGCCCGTGAACCGTTAAACGTGTGGTTTTGTCCCGTCCCACAAGTGCCTGCCCCAGGGATGACTGTACACAGTTCTGTGAAGTCCTTTGGGATCCCAGCGCTGGCTGAGAGATGCTGTGGGAATGCGAGATTCCTTCCTACAAATTTGGGAAAAGCAGAATGCAAGACTGTTAAAACGCCTCTACGCTTTTTGCTGCAGACCGATGTGGCGAGGCTTAAGTGCTGATGAGTTGATAGGAACATTTGTGGAAAATCCAGCACGGCACCCTGACGCTGCTTTCTGCCTGTGTGTGTACAGAGCAACCTCGGAGCTGTTTTGATTTGCCTTTTCATTGGTATGATTTTTTGCTGGCATTAATGCTATTGAGGGAAGAAGCAGCAGGGCTGGCAATTTTACTGTCTTGAGAATTGTCACACACATACCTGCTCTGCCAATTTGGAAACAAGATCTCTACTAGAATTGCAGTCGTGCTTCCATGTCTGTAATTTGTGGGGAGGGGGGAGGGTGATGTGCTCTGCCTGTCTTTAGCAAAGAGAGAGGGCAAACTCTTTGAAATGGTTTTGGAGATGGTTCAAACTTCCCCTAACCACTAGCTTGCTTCCTTGGGTTCCCTGGGGAAAAAAAGCCATCTCCGAGCTGAGTTTATCCAGGGTGCCTTTGCTCCGTGAGCGCAGGGAGGCTGTCGTAGCCCGCAAGATGGGTGTAGGCGAAGGGCACAGCCTTGGCTTCGCACGCTCCATCGCTGCTGTTGAAGAACAATAGCACCATTCTGGATTAGGGATTCCTAATATGGAGCGCTCGGGTCCGTGGGTCGCTGCGCGCTCCCTCCGGAGCACGCCCAGCTGCTGCGGCGGAGGAGCAGCAGAGGGCATCCCTCCTCCCGCCCAGGGCATCCCTCCTCCCGCCCAGGGCATCCCTCCTCCTGCCCGGGGCTCCCTGCCGCTGGGACCCGCCAGCCCTGCGCTCTACACCCCATGCCGGTGCTTACCCGGAGCCCTGCCCGCTGCCCAGGCTGCCCTGACCCCCTGCTCGCAGGAATTACCTTTCTGTGTTTGACCTAAAACTGGCTCTAACCTGCCTTGATCCTCCCCGGGGGACGAGCTGCTGTCATCTGTCGCTTTGGAGGATCAGTTGCTTTCCCTTGGTCCCCAAACCCCATGAACGTATCTAGTTAGTAAAAACGTCGTGCTGGCCTCCCTGTGCTGAAGGTGAGGCTGTTTTTAAGCGTAGGATGTGTAGCACGTGTGTGCTTGGAGTTACTTTTCCTTCTTTTCACCTGGACTTTAGCTGGTTGGTCTGCCTTTGCCCAGCTGCCAGTTTTCATAAAGCTGGAGGTGTGTGACAGTGCCTCAAAGTCACAAGTCACACAGAAGTGCTTTAGGTTGCCCCATGTAAAACTGAGACGTCATTTGACTTAGTCGAGTAAAAATGCATGTTTTGTAAGGTAAATGTGACTAACTAGAAAAGGACTGTTGCTTTCCAAACAAGTATTGTTAATGCTAGAATATGGGGATAAGATACTATGGGTCAAATATGCAGAAAAAGAAATGCAACTCATTCTTTCCTTCCTCTTCTACAAACTCGTTAAAATCACTGAAGGAGGAATTGTGGTTATGGAAGGAGATGGTGGGTGATTTAATATAATATATCAAGCGTTAACTACCTACCAAAATCCAAGTAACTGTGAAAACAGGGTCTGAAAACCCACATCTGGAATGTGGGTATAACATTTGTATCTCTCTGCTGTTTTTTCCCCCTTCTTGCTGCAGTGTTTGTTACAGGGTTCTTTAAACAAGTGGCACTTCATCACAGCAAGTACAAAATGGGAAAATAGAGCAAGTGCTGTAAATAATCCTCATGCAGCAATGAGACCATTAATACTTGTGCCAGCCAGTGCTAATCCTATGTGTAGTTGCAAGATTTACCTCCTTTTTTTTTTTTTACAGGGATGCAAAGTCTGATACTCCTCATATTTATAGTGTAATATATAGGAAACACAATAGGCTTCTGGGGAACGCTGGACTCATTCATGTCAGGGACTGGTTTATGAATAGTTCTGCTTTTGAGTCTCTTGCAGTCTCCAGAATACCACCTGTGAATGCAATTTACTGCTCTTTGTGTTCAAACATTGCATATGTATATATGTACATAGACTCATTACCCTCTTCCTCTCTCTATTCATGCATAGTAATTGGTGATTTATTTGTGATTCCTAGAGGGGAGCAGAGCATGCGTAAGCTTGAAACTGCAGCTCTCTTGCAAATGGCACGTTGGAGTGAAATACCCTTGCCGAGGTGGCTCTTGGAGAATGAAGGGATGATCTCTCCGGCCTGTCTCCCGGAGGGGAAGGGGTGCTGGCTGGGAAGCAGCAGTGTGCAGTTGGCCGCCGCTCAGGAGTTCTGCTCCTGCACCCTCCTGCCCTTCTGCTGCCTGCCCAGGCACACGGGCTGCGGGGGCCAGAGGCTGACACACAAGTTTAGGTGCCACAGGCCTGAGGGCTGCTTGGCTTGGAGGGGAACATACGGAGAAAATGGTGTAGTGGGTGTTGGCACACGGGGGGATTTGGGGTTGTTTTTGTTTGCCACAGCTCGCGGCCCAGGAGCGTTGCTGGCGCCTCATCTGCTCCTCCATGCGTTGTGAGCAGCAGTGGCCAAGACTGTGCTTTCTCCATCTGCATCTGCCCCGGGTCCTCCGCCGCAAGCTTCGTTTCGTGAGCCAACTCTACTGCCCTCGTGCCTGTGTTTGCTGCCTCGGGATCACTGTGGTGATCACTGCGCAGTGCTGGACCTGGACTGATCTCCAGCGTGCTGGCGTGAGCTGTGACTCGGCTTTATTTGGGGAACAAGCTCTTCAGATGGCTCTGGCCATTGCCTCATTTCTGTGTGTGGATGAGGTGGCTCTCTGGGTGTCCCTAAGGTGGGAGGCCACTGCAGCCATCAGAGCCAGGCTGGCAGGCTCTGCTCCTGCGTGTCCCCAGATGTAATTCTTCATGGGCAGACTCCCTCCCTGCAGTCTTGGCCAGACTGTCTGACATCCTGAGGCTCCTGGAGATCCTGTTTATTTACACAGGAGGTTTTGGTTTATGCGAATTGTTGTCTTTTTGTTGACCTTCCGTCAAGTTAGATGTCTTTATTAAAGCAGTTTTTATTGCAAATCGAATGTGTACTTAGAACACTTCTACCAGACCCATTATATAAAGTGAAAGGCAAAATAAACAGTGCTGCAGACCACAGGGAAGGAGGTGGGAGAGAGAGGGTCATAGGGAGAACATCACTTCAGTGTTGGGAGGCTTGTTGAGTGTTTTTTTTTTAACCAGGAAATTGCCATTTTTGAAAAAAAAAAACCTTTTAAAGTTTTTTTGTTTTGCTCTTTCTTGGTTTCTTTCTTATCCGTACAAAACTGGCCATGGGTTCTGTCATTGATTTAAAGGTTATACAGTCTAGTTTGAAGCCAGAGGTGTTTTCATTGGTTTACCTTGGGTGAATCAGAGTGCTGTAACCTGAAAGAGTGAACTTTGCCGTCTGATAGTTAGCAATCCGCAGGACTGCTGCAGAATTCCTGCCCAGGGACTTAAAGCACTAGGAGAATCATGTGAAAGGAAGGGAAAGATTTTTGCGCACAATAGGGTTTTCTTATTGTTGCTAGGGTTCCTCAGCTCATGATTTGACTTGTCTACTGGTATCAAGGGCATTTAGGCCCTCCAGCCAGTGTTTGGAAAACTGCTGTATTTTGATTTGCCTCTGGCTTTGAAGTTCCTAAATACTTCATGATAACCTGCTAAATGGTTTTGACTCCATTGTTATATTGGTGTTTCTTTCCTAGTCATATAAAATCTTCTTAAGGAGTAGTTCTCTGTGTTAGAATATTAGGAGACGTTTAGCATCTGTTTCTTATCAGCCATGGAGAGGCTAAAATGGAGCCTTTCCTGGCAAAGCTGGGTTTGATCATATTGCAAGGCAAAGAAATTGAGTCTGCAGCTGCCTTCGGTGGGTCTGGGGTGTCTGTGCATCTATGTCATATCCAGCTCTAATCTTGCTCACCCTGTCTTCATCAGGAGCATAGTTCAAATGATGTAAGTCAGTAAGTTTTTTCTTGCTAGGTTTAATTAGCAAGTGGCAATGAGACAAGAGGAAGTCTTGCCTTTCTGACTGTCTCTGAAGTTACATTTCAGTATGTAATTGGACATGAGCGCAAAACCAGACCATCTCAGCTCAGTGATGGGAAGCCTTTCTTGGAAAGGGATGGGCTTTGACACTCAAGACTTGTACCAGTGCTGTACAGTCCTTAAATGCCAAAAAGCAGGGATGCTCCTGAAAGGAGAGGTTCCACCCTGGTTCCTGCCCGGTATGGCAGGCAGGGGAGGGTGCAGGTGAGGGTGCTCACATGAGGACCAGTTGGAGGGACTTGATTGATCTCAAAACTCACTTGGCAAATGCAGTAAATACATAGAGCAACTGTGTGTGTGTCTGACATGGAGGTAGATCTGTTTTTCACGTGGTCCTGCAGATGTTTGCGGGATCCCAAGGGAGCGGGGGTGCTGCGGAGGCAGGTGGCTGGAGGGCATGGCAAGTTCATCTGGCTGGGTTACCCAGTTTGCTGGGGTGTACATGCTCCGTGTCCCAGGGCCTCATGACTCTGGATCCAAGGATGTGTGACCAGTTACTCAGCCCTCCAGTGAGCCCGTGTTTGATCCAGCCACTCTCTTAAGTGTTACCAGTCCCAGACAGAGGCTGCCTGCTCTGTCCTTCTTAGTGTTTAATCTGTAGTTTCTGCCTGAAACCTCTGCCTGAACCCTCCTATGGTTCCTCTTTCCTGATTTTACTCCTGTGCTGGTAGTTCCTTGGTCTTTCTAGGTCCATTTCCAGCTCTTACTGGGCAATGATCCACACACAGGGAGGAGCAAGATGGTGCACTGTAAAGTGGAGGAGCGGGAAAAGGCTCACAGACTGATGGAATGATTTGGGTTGGAAGGAACCTTAAAGATCATCTAGGTCCACACCCCCTCCTTGCCGTGGGCGGGCGTGCCACCCACTACACCAAGTTGTTCAGGGCCCATCCAACCTGCTCTTGGGCACTTCCAGAGATGGGGCATCCACAGCTTCTCTGGGCAGCCTGTTCCAGTGCCTCAGCACCCTGTGAGTAAAGAACTTCCTCCTAACATCTAATGTAAATCTCCCCTTTTTTTTTCATTTAAAACTGTTCCCCCTTGTCCTATCACTATCTGGCCGTCTATAAAGTTGTTCTCCATCTTTTTTATAAGCCCCCTTTCAGTACTGAAAGGCTGCAGTGATGTTTCCTTGGAGCCTTCTCTTTCTCCAGGCTGTAAAAAAGATGAGCCAAGGGAAAGCATTAGGGGGAGAAGGAAGGTGAAGAACCCAGCTGGTAGGAAAGATAGAGGAGAACAGGCTGTAAAGGATCGATGTTGCCAAATGCCAGGTCTTACAGCATGCCCGTAGCTTTTCAAGTGTCAAAGACTCCCAAATACAAAAGAAACTCAGATAGTGAGGATCTGTCTGTATTTGTCTTGTTCCTGAGCAGTGTACTTACCACTCCTCTTAGCTGACTTCTTTCCAAACAAGATACTGATTCCATCTGGGACTTGAAAAATCATTTATCACTTCTCCCGTCTCTTCTGATTTTGGCAGACTTAAGACTTGGCTGGTCAGGAGGGGATGAGGGTGCTGCTGAAGTGCAGGAATAAGGAGATTGCAGTGCAGTTTCTGGTGACAAAGTTGTCCCAGTTGGGATCCAGAGCAGCATTTGGGGCAGCTGCACAGCCATTAGCGCTGTCAAGCATTTCACTAATGCCAGTTGTTTGCTTTGCTGTTCTGGGTATTGTTTTTCTGCCCCTTGCCAAACAGCTCACCAGGCTCTGCTGTGTTTGGAGGTGATTTTTGATAGCTGTTGTGGTGCTGCTAAGTTTTGGGGCGTTCTTAACTCGTGGCATGAGTCTGGAATTGCTGTAATTTGCCTGGTGTCCCCTACTCTGCTTACAGAAGCTGATAGTTTTGCTTCCCAGCAAATAGGTTGCCTTCTACAGTCGTGATTACAGGGGGAATAAAAGGGAATGATGGTACATCTGGGCGATTTTTGGGGTTAATTTTTTGGTTGTTCCTCCCACATTGCATTCCTGATACGTCTGCCTGAGGCCTACTGTCACTTTATGGCTTTTGGGCTTTGTGTGGAAGTTGATAAGCTTGTCAAAGGGAGATGGGAGCAGGGGGTGAGGTAGATCTATTTTTCAACAGACTCTATAGCGCTAAATGTCTGTTCTGTGTTGGAGAGGAGCTCAGCGCTGACCCAGGCTGCTGTGAAATGGGTGGTTTCTGAAGCTTTTAGAGAAATGGAGGCTTGAAGATGAGATACTGAGCCCCAAAATAGCAGAATTTTTGGTTGTTTATTTTGGAAAGAAAGGCTCTGATCGCTCATGACAGCAAGGTTATTAAGATTTGGCTGCTTAGATAAATTGGGTTTTTTTCATCTTGGATTAATCATTTTGTCTCCATTCAGCGTCAGCACCATGAACATAGGAATCTGCCCAGGTTCCTCCAGTTCTCTCAGAGGGAAGCTGGACCTTGAGTATGAGTATGAGAAGGCAGTTGTTCGTTGCCAGAAGTCATCCAGAGGCTCAATACTCTGGAAAATCATACTGCTGGAATCTGGCACTTATTAACTCGAGTTACCCAGTACCTAGGATCCAGCCAAAGGGCTCTGGCTGGCTGCCAAGCTGAAATTACCAACCTGGGTGTCAGGCCTTGTTGGTTCCTTCTTGATAGCTTGAAATAGGAGCTTCCCAGCAAGCATCTGTGTGCCAGCCTCTCTGCTAGTTGTGTTTCTTCTTACAGCTTTGTAAAGTGTGTGAGGTAATTATAGTACTTACTAATATTTATTCCGTTCCGAGCAATTATCTGAACGCGTTTATCTCCGGTGTGCTTTCAAAGTGCTCTGCCCCCTCTCATCGTATCATCTCATGTCCCTGACTCAGTGCTTTCTGCTCCTTCCCCTCTCCTACAGCCCTTGGCCCTCAGCTTCTTCCACCCTCCTGAATACACTGTCAAGCTTCGCTTTCCTCTCCTGGTGGTTCCCATATCCCATTTTCCTGCTCCACTGTCTAATCCCATTACAGAGGAGGGATGTTTGCTCTGTCTTGTGGGGAATGAGTGCTTAACCGCCCTGCCCGGTGCTAAGGTGCTTTCCAAGGAAGGACATGGATACCAAGAGAAACTGGGCTGGCATCACGCCATCTCCCAGCTTTCTGCCGGCTGCTTGTGCCCTGCAGACAATATCTTGAGAGCTCCTGCTGAAGGGTTTGACCTTTATGCCTGCGGGGTTATCCGACACCTACAGCAGGAATCACAGCGTGCAAATTCCAGGGCTTTCTTCTGACTTGTGATAAAATTGTAGGCAAGTCACTCTGTCTCTGTTCTTGGCTGCCTGAAGTAAAGAGAGTGGCTTAAAAGGTGTCATGGGATCCTTTGGGCAGGAAATACGCAGCATTAGGGATGAGGTCTCGCTTGCTGTCTGTAAGCAAACAGGCTGCTTTTTTTCCTTATTCATGGAAGAAAACGTGGCATGGAGGAGATTGTTACGGCCTGATTGATTTTCATTCTCGGCGCTAGAAAAAGAAGAAAATTGATTTTTACTTCGAGCTCTACGGTGTTACTTACCTGCACGAGCTCTCTTGCTTATCCTACGTGAATGAGAGCTGTGCTTGCCGAGCATGGGGCGCAGCCCATGTGACTGTAACGTGGAGCTGCTGTGATTCATCCCAGCCATCAGTGTTACAGCAGCACAATTAATCTATGGGTTGCTGTCACTTTAGGAGCTGTTACGTCTAATCAGCCCCATGCCATGAGCTAGTTGGCAGTTAAATCTAATCTAGAGTGCGTAGCTGCCAAATGCTTGAAGTTTGCCAAGCACTTACTCCTTTCTGCTCTAAATGAGTTGGACTTGAGCAAGATCAGCTTCAGGTGCCTGTCCTGCCAGTAGGACTCTAGAGTCCCGCCTCAGATACCTGTACTGCAGAGTGGCAAAAGTTGTCCAGAGTCCACAGGGCTGCAAGGAGGGTGTAAATCTACCTGCTCATCTTCATATTTAGATACCGGAACATGCTTTTCTCATGTTGCTTTTTATTCCACCTCTTCCCCTTGCTTACATGTGAGGAGAGGTGTGTTTGGAGCTGATCTCTCAGATAGTCATTAGAGCATAGAGGGACCTTGTCTTGGTTCTTTCATATGTATAAGTCTTGTCTGAGATGTCTAGTTTTTGGGCTTATTTCCTATTTTCTGCTCTTGAATTGTCCAGTTGTGCCTGCAGGATCCCTCTGCAGATGCTGCCCTGTGGCTGCTGAGTGAAGGAAGGGCAGAACTTACTCAGTGGTTATTCTGATTTGTGCCTGGCGCTGATGTTTGGGCTTATTATTTGTCTTTCAGTCTTTACAGGGAAGAATGTGGCTGCAAATGTGTGGTGGGAAGGAGGTTTGTTTCCTCCTGGAAATAGTGGGAAAAGCTATCTGAGACTGCCCTGAGCAGCATGGGGTAGTGTAGGGGAGGCAAGGGGCTGGTCTTGAAGAAGTCTGTCACCTCTTCTAACAAGCCTGCCCCTGTTAAAGCTGTTGTCACCCTTCTTCTGGCTCTCATCTGGATCCCCTTGTTTTTTTATGTTGGCTTGTTTAGGGGCGGATGTAGAGAGGAGGGAGGTGAATGTGAGGAAGGATTTGCTGTGTGTCAAATGCCTCGTAGCTGCTCTAGCAGATCCACTGGGATACATTACTAAAAGCATCCTAATGATCTCAGTGTAATGAGTTTGAGCCTTGGAAGCCTGCTTGCTGGGAAGGGGATCCCAGAACTTTGTGCTTGGCTCCTGGAGGCTAAGGGCTGGGTTCCTGGCAGCAGACAGGGCAGGCAGCAGGAGCTTCCTCAGAATCACAGAATCAATTAGGCTGGAAAAGCCCTCTGAGGTCATCAAGTCCAACCTGTGACTGAGCACCCCCATGTCAGCCAGACCACGGCACTGAGTGCCATGTCCTGTGGCACTCAGGCGCCTTCAGGGCTGGTGACTCCATCACCTCCCCGGGCAGCCCATTCCAATGTTTCATCGCCCTCTTTAGGGTATCCATCCCTCCCTGCGGAAGTGTCAGAGGGGAGCCATATGCAGGGCTCTGGCATGGCAGAAAAATGACTCGCTGGGAGGCTTGGCCAAGCACCAAGTCCTGATGTTACCTCAGAAATGTAGATTACCAGAGGCTGCAGTTGTGTGGGTGCCAACTAAGTCCCTAAAGAGTTGTAATCTGAGGAAAGGGTTATTTTCCTTACAGAGCTACCTGGGTGTTGGTGGAAGATGTGCAGAGGAGCTTGACCATAACTGATACCAGCAGCCTCTAAACCTGGCTGCTGGCAGCACGTGTGGTAGAGATGTGCTGGGGAGTGTGGCCCCCAACCCAGCTGCAGAAGCAGGACCCAGCTCTGCTGCTCACATTCCTCTAACCCCTGCTGTTCCTAAGGTGGCATCAAGCAGCCTTCTCCTCCTGGCACTGATGGTGGCCTGGGAAGGAGGTGGGCTGTTTCTTACCTGCAAAAATAATAGGAGCAAGGGTCACATGAGAAAGGAGGGTTCATCAGTCCTGGAAGGTACCAGTAGAGTTGTGAAGACCCCTGAGATGGGTGGGGATGATGAAGAGGGTGTAGAAATGAAGGTGGGAGACAGCAGGAGTCCTGTTTTCCAGCAGATGGACAGATGTAAAAGAAATGCATGTATGTGATCTTAAAAGTGCTGCAGTAGAGATTCTCCATAGTTACTGGGGTGATCAACATCATTTTATAAATCATCCTCCGTATGTAGATGAGAATCTTGAGTGTGGGTAGGGTGAAGTGAGGCTTCTGGGGAAGTATGCTAGTGGGAGGCTAAAAATAAATTATCAAAAGAAAGAATTGAGAAATTAACAAAGCTAAACGGATGTATGCAGCTCTAAGAAAAGGGTGTCGTATTTGAAAGCATATTTTTGAAAATCCATTTGCTTAGTCATCTTACAGATAACTTAGCTATTTTTGCCTTCTTTGCTCTGATGACACTTCGCTGTCTATATAATAGGTTTAGCATCTGCATTCTTTTCTAGTGTAAAGGGAAAATATATCTGCTAATTTTGAGTTGGCTTTGTAGAATTGCTTTACCTCTTGGCTGTGAAATAAATAAGATACTGGTATTAAAACTATTTTAAAGAGAATAGTTTGCATGATTTTCCTTCTAACTCATCTTTTTAACCCATCTGCTATTTCTGCAATCAAATTTGAATAGAGAATATATACCCTTGCTATTTCATGTGTAATAATAACTGTGCCCTCAACTGCTCCAGACATTAAAGTGGTGATGTTTGGGTTCAGCACAGTAATCTACTGGGGAATGAATGCAAGATCAAGGGCATTTGCAGGTTTTTATTTCTTTGTGTTTGCTGGGGCTGTGGCACTGCTGGCGGGTTGCTCACAAATGGTGTCTTAGATTACCTCTTTCGCAGGCAGCAAGATTTGCATCTTGCCATTCCTATTTGATCTGCAAGTGGTGATGAGAGCTGTATACTTGAATTCAGATTTTTCTGAGTAGCAGTCTGCAGTCATTAGGGCAGCACTTAGACCCCAGAGGCTTTTTCCATGTTTTCATCCTGTTTCAGTAACCGTGTCTCTTGTTATCTTGTTCCTGAATATTTTCTCTAGTAAGAGGACGCTGTTTGTTGCAGCTGTTAAACCTCAAATGTCTTGAATCTCCCTTAGGGAAGAGAGGGGAAGGTTCCTGAGGTTTCTGTGTAAGTAGACTATAGAAACACCTACATGTCTTTCCCAAGCATACAGCCAGGAGGTATTATTGGTGCTGTCCTGACCAGCTGATGGAATCTGGCTGGCTTGGCCTGTGATTCCTCCCTCTTGCTGGCTTGCTGTGTTGAAGGGGTTTAATAAGGAAACAGGGATAACAGGGATTTTTGGGTTTTTTTCTTTTATTATTCCTTTTTTTTCCTTTTGTTTTTTTGACATGCAGTGGTACTGGATGGCACTGGTTGCTTTTGTCAGAACAGTGTAGCTAGGAGGTGTCAGAGGAAATTATGGATGTTTGTTCGGTTTCCTGGCTGGATGTACCATGTGGGTTTTGGAGAAATGTGCATTGAATAAACATTGGGTAAATCTCCTAGGACTAGCACCGCCTGGGAGCAGTGTTGGGAGCCGTGCTTACCTTCATGGCAGGATTTAAAAAGAAACGTTTGTATGAGAGGAGTTTTGCACCCTGTGTTTGGTTCCCATCGGTTCAGTGATTTGTAATGTTCCTCCGTCTGTTCCCTTTAAAGCCAGCTGGCCAACCTTAGGAGCGGATTATCTGAGTAAAATTCTCCAAAGCTTATATTGCTGTCAGAATTCTTTCTTTCCCTCTCTTTCACGGTGCTGGAGGCCAACCCGAATCCAGGTGTGACCACTGCCACATTTAAAACATTGGGACTGCTGGAGCCCCTTGGGAGACAGGTTGTGCCCCCTTTGTGCCACTTCACTGGGTGGCCGTGGGTGAGAGGGCAGAGCCAGCGGGGACAGACAGAGCCAGGGAGGGCAGCAGCTCTGTCCCAGGTGGTGACAGCTTGGTGCCTTTACCAGGAGTGGCCTGTCCCGAGCTGGGAATCCATGGCAGTGTGTGCCACGGTCCCCTTGTCCCTGCTGCCCCCACAGGTCGTGCTCCCTCTGCCCTGGGGGACCCAGGGGATGCTGTGGTGGCAGGAAGCCCTGACCAAGTGCCAGGTGCCCCAGGGCCTGGCAGGGAGCAGGCGGCTGTGTGGGCATGGGGGCACCTTCCCTGCCAGGGCAGCCTGGCTTGGGCACAGGGCTGCCTTTGGTGTGCTTTGGGACATTGACCAGGAGCAGCCAAGTGCCCGTGGTGCCCAAGCCTTGCCTCACAGGCTTGTGCAGGACATTTCATTTTGCCTTTGTCTTGGGAGGTGACATTTCACAGCTGCTGCAGGCAGGTACTCAAAAAAAGCTGTGCGAGTGGGTGCAACTCGTGCCCACTCTCACCACCAGTCTGCTGCTGCTGTGAGGCGAGGAGGGGGATGGCCTCAGCAGCTCCTATGGGATTGCAGTCCCAGCTCCCTGGCCCTGCAGCCCTCCCTTCTCCCTGTCTTTGTGCTGGTCTCCTCCAGCTGTGTCAGTCCCCGACAGATCTGGAGCGTGTGTGGTGTTTCGGTGCACCTGCCGAATCTGTTCAACTTGCATCAGTCGGTTGCTGTTAAGGCTTATAATCAGTGTAAAATCTCTGGGGTGCAGCTATTTACAGAAAAAAAACAACCCGCTGCACCCTTCCAGACTTGCATCAAACAAGAGTTTTATTCTCGTTAATTGAATTCCTCTAGAGTCTGATAACTTGGGCATGTTGAAATCAGATAAATAAAACCCTCCCTCCCTGAGAGCTGTGTAAGCCTTTCCTTAACTCCCCGATCAGAGGGGACTAGGCTTTGCTAAGTAAGTAGCTGAACATGAAAACTTCTGCATACGTCTGCTCATCGGGGAGTGTAGGCAGGAGGATGCTCCGAGTGGTGTATCAGCGGAGGAAAGATTTACCTCATCCCCCACCCTTCCTTTTCTCAGTTGATTAGGAAAGGTTTATTTTGTTTAGTGAAAAATGCTGTTTAGTCACCCTCAAACACATCATTTGCATCTAGAAGCTGGGACTCTGCTTTCTTTCAGACCTTCAGATAAATCTGCAGCCCAGCTGAGTGGCAAGTCTGCTCTTGCCAAAGTCAGGGTGTATCGCCTTTGGAGCATCTCTCGGGCAGTGCTGCCCCATCTCATCTCATGGGTGCCGAGACGCGTTGCTCTGTGAGGCAGAAGGGCGTTTGGACTGGTGCCCGAGGTGTGGTGTTGCTGAGCTGATTCTGTAATCCTGAAAAAAATCCAACTTGCAGCTTTTCCCAGACTCTATACATCAAATGAGACTTGAGGTTGTTAAGGTCATGTCCCTTTCTGTGTTGCATCTCTCCTGTGTAGTTCCAGTCTTGGTGCTGAAGGCTGGGGCCCCTCTTGTTCAGCAGATGCTGTGGGTTAGTCTGGAGTCATTCATCCCTGTGCCTGGATCACCCTTGCCATGATGAGATACCTGGCTTGCCAGCCAGCCTTTTGCATGTCTTGATTTTCAGTCAGCACTGCTCCTCCCCTTCACAGTCTTTCTGTTTTTCTCCTCTCTTGCCGCTCCTGCTTTTTTTGTGCACCCTGGATTTGGGGTTGCCCCCACTCCTCTTTTATCAGTATTTCTGCCCCATAGATGTTTACACCACCAACATAGTGGCATCTCCCCCCACCCCCAGGACACTTTTTCTGCCCTCTCTCCCATCTGCAGTCCCACCATCTGCTGCTCCTGCTGTCGTGCAGTGGCATGAGGCTGGCATGAATCCTCTGACCACACTGACCTCCCCGTATCAGAGAGCTTGGCCTCTTCCCTCTCTGCGTTGTCCTTTGTAAACTCTTACAATTTTTGCTTTACTGAATGCTGATGGTGTTATTGTCCCCCGAGCTTGGATAGCCCCTTCTCCACCGTCAGATTTGCTTCTAAAACTGTAGCAACTTTATGAAGAGAACTGGCATACAAATGATGGTTTGTCTCTACCTTTGGTTTTCTCTGTCCTGCTTTCCTTCTCCATGCTCTTCACAAAGATGGAATTTCTAACTTTTTTGCTTGTCTTAAGGGTCCCAGCTCATTTTCCCTTGTCTCTCATTTGTTTTCCTACTCATAGTCTCTCTCCTTCAGTGCAAAGCTGCTTTATCCCCTCCTCCTGCAGCAGCTGCTGTGTCCTCTGCAAGCCCCATGGGATGCTCTGTCTGGAGTTTTTGCCTCCCAGCTCTCTGTCAGTTTAGTCTCTGTGATTTACTTCTCGAGGGCTTTCTTAATAGCCCCCACTGCTCTACATCTCGATTGTGATCAAATATTACCTCTGTTGTCTTTGTAATTGACCTTGCAGTAACCAGTTTTGGTCTCTTCCTGGAGAGATTTCCTCTAAGTTCTGTTGTCTTTGTCTTTTCCTGCCTCTGACAGAGCTTTTCTTACGACTTCATGAGTTTACCCTGTATACCAGCTTCAGGGTTTGTTTTTGTGTGACTGCAAGGGGTCTGTTCTATGAACCTGTCCAGACCTTCCTACAGTCCCTGCCTCTTTGTAATTTTGTCCACTCATAAAAACTGGAGTGGCCTCTCTCTGCTGATGCTACAGGCTCTTATTTCTGTTCAATTCAAAATTTTAGCCTCTATCTCTGGTGCTTACTTAGATGCATGTGCACGCTCCTGGTTCTTTCTGCTTAAGGGATGTAAGCTGCAGCATTTCCTATCTATCTCTGCCTCTGAAATTCTTTCAGGTTTTTTGTTGTCTGCTGGTTCCCCTGAACTCTCAAATTAGTTCCTCCTCCTCCTCTGCTGTGCCAAATGCAAGATGCGTGCCTTCCCTTTTAGAACCCTTCTTAGCCTTGTTCTACCTTTTCTTTTTAGTGCTTCTTCCCTCTGTGGTTTTTGATTCCCAGCCTCCGCCTCTCATTGTGTTTCCTCAGGCTGGGTTCTCAGAGAAAGAGGGCTTATCTGATCATGCTGCCTCTGCCACCCCTTTCCAGATAACCTGGAAGCCCTTTGGCCAATTTTACACAAATTTGACAGGAGTAGAGAGCTTGGAAATAAACGAGTTCCTGCACGTCTTCTGAAGAGCAGGTAGCTGAATCAGGGCAGTGACAGGGGACTGAAGGAGACCCTTTTCTTCGAGGGCCACAGCAGTGCCTCCAAATGACTGTGCCAGCTGTAGCAGAAGCTCCAGCTGGAGCTTGCAGTCAAGTCATTAGTCTCAAACACAGCCTCCCTCCTGAAGGCAAGGGAAGCTTGGCTTCATTAAGTCTCCTGCTCTTGGGGTTGCTTGCTGAAAGTGGCAGCTTGGAAACCCTTGTATTTTACTCTGTGTGATGGGGAGTAACCTGCAGCAGGCACCTGCAGCACTTCTTCACTTTGCTGCCTTTGCTCGAGGCCTGTTGGAGCCCTGCCTTCAGGATCTCCCAGCAGAGAGAGACCTTGGCAATCAATGCCTGACACTCTGCCCTGCTCTCCTTCCCTGCCCTCTCTTGACCCATCCATCCACTGTCTGTCTGAAGGTGCTGTCTCATGGTGTGGCTGAGCTGGTGCAATACCCCTGCTGCTCATTAAAAGGGTTGTTTGGCCCTGTCCCCAATGAAAAAGGTGTTCCTGCTCTCGTAGTGAAAACTCTTTCCTTGGATCATTCTTTTTTCAGCTCATGTGGAGGTCAGGCATGGGGAGAGGAGTGTGTGTATTTTGCTAGGAATAAAGTGAGTGGGAAAGCAAGACTGCTTTTTTGCTGTGGCAGCTGGTGGCTAAATCAGCTTAACTGCATTGTGAAACCACATTTTTAAACTGAATCTCCTGGGATGAGGGTGTTTTTTACCACCTTTTCTCAGTAGCTGTTGCAGTGAGGTTGCTCTGCGTAGGTGCTTGGTGCTGAGCTAAGGTAAGTCGGTCTACAGCAGTGGTGAAAATGCAGGCATTTTGCAGAGCCCTTCACAGAACAGCTGAGATTGGAAGGGACCTTTGGAGATCATCTAGTCCAAGCCCCTTGCAGGTTGCTCAGGATCATGTGTAGATGACTTTGAATATCTCCAGGGGGGAGAATCCACAGTCTTTGGAAGCAGCCTGTGCCAGTGTGCAGTTACCCTTCACTGCTGTGTGTTGTTTTTGTTTGTTTGTTTATTTGTTTAGCATAAAAAGTGTTTTCCTGTGCTTTCTAGCTGGTCAGTTCCCCCTGGTGCATGGGCTTGTTCCTCCTCAGGGAGGAGAACTGCCTGATTGTCCTTCTTGCTCACTGATAGTAGTGCTGTGCTTAGAAGGAATGATTGTACTTTTCTCCCTCCCAGCCTGGAAGAAATAGTGACATAAATACTTCTGCATCCCTTTCTTTGTTTTGTTTTGTTCTGTTTTCCTTTCCCAATGCCAGAAAGCTCCTGTCCTCCCATTTGAAATGAGAGCCTTGGTAGTTTGGTGACAACTGCTGATAGTCTGTGTAGCATGTCAAACTAATAAATTACAGTGTATGCAGACAAGGAGTTGTAACATCTTAATTAGCAATAAAAGGGAGCAGGTAGCTGAGGAATCTCCCTGGATCTTTGTCTGCCTTTCAGGGATGCTGTCTGACTGAATCACAGAAGTTTTGAGAGGTAGCATCTTGCTGCTGCGTAGTGAACAGGGAGGAATCCAGATGAATTTGTGGGGAGAAAATGGAAACTAACTGCTGCTTTATGGCTATACTTGATATTCCTGTGATCGTTTATGGTGGGGTGCGGAAACTGTCTTGGAGGAATGTATGCTTTTAGCCAGTACACTTGACTTTGATGATAAGCCTATTTGCTGTTTACCTGAAAGCCCTTTCTGCTGAAAAAGTGCAAGATGGCAGCTTTGCCTTGCAAATTGAATGTTCTCTCGTGCTGATGGTAATGGCTGAGGGGCACAAATGTTTCTTCATCATGCCAGAGGGAAGAGGGAGTGATTGCCCTGGCTGCATTCTTTTCTAGATATTACATTTTAGAACTTTTTTTTAGTATTATTTCTGCAGAGCTGTGTGCTCCAAAGGAGGTGGGGAGCAGGTGTGGACCCGTGCCTAAGGATACAGCGGGAGTGCTGGAGGAATGGTGTGCTCTGGGAGGTAGGAAGGAATGTGCAGCAGGGCAGTTTGTCATCAGCTCTTCCAGCCTGTCAATATTAACAGATTGTTGTTAAGTTTCTCTCTCTAGAAGGTAATCAATTTGGGGTTAAGCAATTAATAAATGGCTGCCTGAGGCTTCCAGTTTAGAGGTTGAACGGGAGATGCTCTAGCCCTGCCCGGAAGAACAAAGATGCAAGTAAAGGTTATAGAGAAAAATAAGGATGCTGAAGTCCTAAGTGTCATCCTTACCAAAATAAGGGACAATCTGGAATCATTTGGAGAAAGGGGAAGGGCAGGAAACCAAATAACTTCAAGGAGTATGGAAAGGTGGGCCAAAACATTGGTGTTTCTATTTGAAGGTGGAGGAAGGCACTTGTCTGTCCTTCCTCCCTGTGTTTTAAATAAAGAGAACAAGAAGCTTTGTTTTTCTTTAGGAAAAATAAATTGAAGGGAAGGTAAGAAACTGACTCTCCATGCATCAGAAGTATTTTAAGAGATCTTATGAAAGAGAGGGAATTCCTTTAATGAAAGCCTGGGTAGTAAATGCCATTTCCTTTTGGCAAGGATAATGTGAAGGTGAGATTTGGGACTCTACACTCTTTTCTCCTGGGAGAGTATTTAAGCATCTGGGATGTTATGAGGTGAATTACAGCAATAATAGGGACATTCTGTTTTTTAATATTGGAAGAGATCGCAGAGCATGCAGGAAAACGAAAAAAGAAGTGACATTAAAACGTTATTGACTGTGAAACAAAATGAAGTTTCTTATTGTCTGAGTGTGAGTGATAGCACAGGGAATAATGTTTGACAATTCTTCGAGTGACCCTGGACGTTGAACATGTAGGACTTGAAGACTAAAGAATGATAATAAAAAGAAGTACAGGGGCTGGAGGGCATAATGAACTATGTCAGAAATTTCCTGCCTAGGTTTGATGCTCAAAACAATTTCATTTCACCTCCTCCTCCTGATAGGCTGGGAGCACATACCAGCCAAGAGTTCAGCAGTCCAAAATGCTTCATAGTGTTGGTGCTTCATAGCTTTGGTACTAAAATGGCAGTGCTGAATGTTTTAGAGGTCTGGGAGCAGTACTAGAGACATCAGGGTAAATGGTGCGTCCTTACATGTATTTTAAGAGCTACAAGAGCAGAAGAAAAAGCATTCATAGAAGTCTTAGGAGACTTTACTTTTTGTGCAGGTCTGCACTAAATCTTACAGGGAGTACATGTGGTGACAGTTTGAAAACTCAGGCTGGGGATGTACTAATGAAGCCATCACTGCTTTTCATTGGAAAATAAAAAAGTAGGCATTGCCCTGGGCATTCCAGCAGGCCGCGGTAAATGCTGCTTTGTGTTGTAGTGCTTAACCATAGCTGGAACCAGCAGCAGTGATCCAAGTCACTAGGGCACGTATTCAGCGGGCTGTGAGGAAGAAGAAACTCCTAAGGATAAGGCACGAGGAGCAGTGCAAGTTAGAAGTACTGCGTGGGCAATCCAACACTTCCTGCCTGCATACTCCCAATATAAGCATAATCTGCCAGGGAGCTTCTGCTTGCGTGTTCTTCCCATAATGATAAGGGTAACGATGATACTGTATGTGAAGAACATGCTGATCTAGGAGATGGAAAAGGGCTGCAAAGGTCATGTGCTGACCTTGGAGGAAGAGAAGTGTTGATTAAATGGTTCACAGGACAAGCTCTGCCTTAGGTACAGAAAAGAGCTGGCGTTCTGTGGGGTTACTCAAAACTTTGGCGAATACAAGGACTGCAGGTTATAAGGGGTTCTTTTTTTCTCAGCATCTTTGCAGGGAAATAATAAAGCTGCAATTAGCAGTAGTAGGTGTGTTGCACAAAGGTATTTGGGTCCCCAACAGTCATTTACCATTATGAATCTGAACCAGCAGGGCAGCCGGCTCAGTCTGTCCCTTGTGCACCAGCATGTGCTCTTACCTTTTACATCCAGGTACATCTTGTGCCACCAAGTGCTTCAAAGCCCTCGTGAAGTAAGGAGGCTGAGCACCATGAGCTCCAGAGCTCTGGGATCTGTGTGCAGAAGGACTGCCCAGTCATCCTCCTTCCTTTGGTTATTATGGGTATTGCTCTTTTTTCTGACCACAGGCGTGTCTGGCTGGCTTCTGGATGCTGAATACTTCGACTTTTTTCAAAGTAAAGTTATACTAGATTAAAGAGTAGTTTCAGGCTTCTGTGCAGCAAATTAACTTTAAATATACTTTCTGGTGGGATGATTGAGAATGATAGAACTGTAAGAGCAGGGAGATCTTGTGTCATGCATCCCCTGGGGCAGGTTCATCTCTTCCTTATGGTATCCTTGAAGAAAGTAAGTGTCTGTTAGAGGAAGCTGTAGTGTGAGATGCCTCAGTCTCTCAGTGCAGTCTCTCTGGTGCCTCACTTTCCTAGCTTCTGGGTAATGGTGCATTTAGCTAGCTCCCATGACCAGTCTGAATCCCCACTTTTCAAGTTCAAGCCTATTGTTTCTTGTCTTTGCAGTGTCCAACGTAGATAATGAATTATTATTTCATCCTTTCAGCATTTTTAGAAGTTTAAAGGTTGTAATAATACAACAACCTTGATCTGTGGCTCAAGAATATGCTGTTCTAAGGTGGTGTTAAAACTAGCATATTTTAACATGCCTAATTGTAGAACAGGGAAGGAGCAGTCAGAGGAATGTGACATCCATATAGGATGTAGTTTGCTTAAAAAAGGGGGGGAAGAAGTCACAAGGGCAGATCACATTTCACACTGTGCATCTGCAGAATACTGATGCTGTACTGGGGAAAATAAGGAAGTCTTCTGTCAATATGAGGGCCAGATCTGAGAAGAAGCAAAGGATGTAAAATGGCTGTGATCTTGGCGAGAGGGTTGGATGTCTGACTGGATGCATAATTATAGCAGAGGTACAAGACCTCTTTTGCCATCATAACTTGGGAAGCTAGTCACAGGCCACAGCAATCTATGGTGATTAAAAGAAATGTCATCTCTTTCATATTTATTGAAAGCATTTCTCTTTAAAAGACAGTAAACATCTGCTGTGGAAGTGAGTGGCTGTGAGACGGAGCAGCGAGCAGAGACGAGGGAGGGCAGTGCTGTTGGAAGAACAAAGAGCTTCATTGACGGCTCCTGTCTAGTTTTCCCATGCTTTGATATTTCCCCACTGATTCTGGTATTTCCATACCAATTATTGTATAAATTGCTCCTGGCTGACCTCGCCACTTAGCCATCCTTGGTTGGCTCAGCAGTGGGAAGAATTTGAATGAGGAATGTGTAGCTTTATGAGTTGGTTTAGGAGGGATGGTCCAGGTGTTAGGAGTGGTGGGGTGATGGCAGGAGTGGAGGAGGAGGAGGATAGGGGATCAGGCATCCTTGTGGTTGCACCATTTAAACACTAAAGCAAAAGAACAGAGGATAGGGACAGTGTTGTTCTGCAGGTAGCTCCAGCCAGCCTTTCAGTACACTGAGTTCTCTTGGCATGAGGAAAAAATACCCCAAGAAAACACTGTATTTTCCCAGAATGAGGCTTTACCGTATTAGGGGAATGGTGGGGGCTTACCACATGTTTTCTTCTGATAGCATTGTTTTTTTCCATCTGGCAGCAGGTTGCAGTGTATGGAGATTGTTCCTGCTGTGGCTCATTTATGCAAAAATTAAGCTCAAACCTAAGTTTTGGTTGTGTGCCTTAACAGGAGACTTCACAGAATAGCAGGTGTGTGTTCCTGAAAGATTGTCTGCTTTGCTGTTGCCTTGTGGGGCAGAGTCTCCCTCAAACATTTTATTAGTCTTCAGCCCTTGGCAAAAAAAAATGATGGTTGCCTGGGGAAGTGTTCTCAGTGGCTGAACAATGGTGAGTTTGGTAGAGCCTTCTTGAAGTGAATTACTGTTCTGTGGGTGTCAACCCGGCTGTGGAGTCCAGAGAAGAATGGGACTAAGTAATGGACTGGGTTTGGCAAGAGGCATCTACATCCTCTGTGGGAGACAGAAGGAAGAGAGGAAGGGCCGCCCTCTGGAAAGCCTTGTGCATAAGTGAGACTAAAAAACCAATCTGATTTAAGAGGGAATATGAGTTTGGAGGATGATAAGTGTCCCTCAGTAATTCACTGGAGGCACAGGCCTGTGCAGGGCTCGGTGCTCCTGCTTTGGGGCACGGGAGTCAGAGCACTGAGGAGGGGTGATGGCACAGCCTGCAGCTCCTGGGCAGCAGGACACGGGGAGCAGCAGGAGGACGTCTGCTGGCACTTGCCTCGCCTTTGATGGCACCATCCCATGCATTGGAGCGCAGTGGCCGGCCGGGTGGTCAGCCTGGGCTCCTGCAGGCCTCCTGCCCCTCAGACCTGCAGGAGGGCAGCAGTGGCCACCTGCTCTTGGGTTGAGCTTGCCCGGAGTGTCTTTCAAGCTCAGAATTAGACGCTTTAGCATAACTGCCCTTTAGCACTTATGTCTGAATTGTCTTCATTACTCAGGACTTTCTGCCAGGTCCTGTGGTCTGCCACAGATGCTAATTTGACACAGCCAAGTAGGATTTATGCACGCTCCCCTTCCCTTCCCTGCATAGAGGCACAGTCTCCCATGTCAGTTCTAAGGATGTTTTGAGGGAACCAATTCTGTTGTTCAGAGCAGAAATAGTTATGCTCTTGGAGTAGAAGCCAAAATGGTAGCTTTTTTAGCTTCTGTTACAGTATAACCAAGGCATAGTCTGCAGACCAGATGTGACCCACATTGTTGAAGAGTACAGTCTGAAATGACATGGGTTAGGAAGGGGCACGAGGACTGCTGTACCAGTTCGGAGTAAATCCTGCACATTGCTCAGCATCATGCCTCAAAAAGCTGTAGGCAAGTGTTTCATCTAATCACCAATAATGAGGCGGGATGACCTCACATTCCATGAGTTTTTTATTTCATTATCAGTCTTGGTGAAGGTAGAGCCATAAAAGATGGTAAAACTCACACCGTAACAACAGAAGCCAAAGTTCTCATTGTTACAAGGTCTTTTAAAAGTTTTTCTAGCCAGTAGGCTAATGCTGAAAGCTTACAAGCATCTACTTAAGCCAGTCACTAAACACTACGCATGCACTTTACAGCATACAATAGTTACTTGTTCTATATTTTTTTGCAGCTCGGAAACTTTCTATGCTCCAAATATTTCAAGGCCTAAAATTCAACTCTGTTTCAAACCTCTATCTGTGTAAGCTTATTGCAATGCTGTGAAAGTCCTCTGCTTTTTCAGTTCCCACAATAGGTAGCTGAGCAATTGTAGATTGTTTTGGGAGCCATAGGAACCTGTTGTGATTTACCTGTTTAGTAGCCCTCTTTCATGTGCTTGTCCCACTCATATTTGGACCCATGTAAACTTTTTCCATACCCACAGTATCCTTTGGCAAGGGCATCCACAGGTCTGCTGTGTGCAGCTGCAGAAACTGCCTCACTTGTTAAAAATCTGGATCTGACCAGTTTCAGTTGATAGCCCTTGGTTTTTAAACTAGAAGAAGTTGTAAAGGGTCAAATTCTTGACCATCCTTGCCATGGTACATGTATTTGTGAAAAAAAACCCTTTACCAGATCCCCTTCCAGTCATCTTTTTTTTTCCTCCAGGCTCCATTATTTCTGACAGAGGAGCCATTCCCTAGTGTTTGTCATCGTTGTTGCTCTTCTCTTGACACTTTCTCAGGAGCGCCTGTAAGTTGAGCAAACAGTAGTGACAACAAAACCCAGATGTGTGCTGTGTATTTTATGAAAGGGAGAGGGATCTCCTTGGAAATGTTTTCTGTCTAATAACTGTAGTCAAAGGCACAAAGTAATTTTTAAAGGAAATTTAGGATTAGTATTGTCAGTTATTGATAAATAGTACTTCAGAGCTACTCACTGAAGGAAAACTGCTGTAAAGCTGCAGGGGTAGAAATATCCCCTCAAACTATGTAATCCATTTGGTGTTCAGCACTGTTAGCCCTTGTGCTTATAGAAGATACTTACATCAAGAAAATATCTATATCAAGACTTTTTTAGTTGCTGTCTAGTGATTAGAGACCCAGGATATAATACTCATAAGAGCTTAAGTTTTTCCTTCAGATTAAATGACTACTGGCAGTGATTATTGATATGTAAGGTAACTTGGTGCAACTGCTGCAGTGCTTTTGGATGTGGTGAAGACATAACCCATATGGTCTGAGATGGGGATAATATTTGTGCAAGAGGCTCTTCATCATTCTGTCATGAGTTTTTATTTATTCTTTTGATCTGTCAGTGCTGTGGCAGAGTTTCTGTGTGCTCAGGCATCCATGTATTACACCCACCTGTCCCTTGCAATAAGCCTTGAGTCAATGTTTTCAGCTAAAATTTTGCCCGCCTATTCTTCTGAAAGGGACCTGGAGGTCCACCTCCTTCCCAGAGGGTAAGTGTTTGGCACTTTCTGAAATGGGGCATCTTCAAAGTACTTCAAATCGAGTACCTGAAATGACTAGTTGCATGTGGAAAACCTGAGCTCCAAGCTCTGTGTGTCTCCATGGAAAGGTCAGATCTTGCCAAAATCATCTGAGGTTGCTGTGAGGGTACAGGTTTTGCAAAGACACAGTGTACTCAGAAGCTGAGCTGCAGCCCTGCTGGGGAAGGTGCCTGGCTGGCAGGGATGCTTGATGCTCCTTTCTTGCTCCTTTCTTTCTTGGAGAGGCATTGAAATCCTGGCTGTGGTGTGACAAGGGAGACTTGAATGACTGTGTGCCTCTGACATAGCATTTTTCTCTGCCTTTCCCGTGGTTTTCAGATCTGTTTCATGACATTTGCAGTGGCCCTGCTGGGTGAGCTGGCATAGGGCAGGTGCAGGGACTGGGCATCTGAGGTTCCTGAGTCCTGCACTGTCCCTTGCTGCTTTGGTCTAATCACCGGGTTGCACTGTCCCCTCTTGCCACTGCTCTTATTCCCCATGCACCTCCAGGGCCTTGGAGATGGGTAAGCTGAGAGCTGCCAGGCTGTTGTGTGGCATGCTCCTAGCTGAAAAGGCTGGCAACAATAGCCCTGATCCGTAGGGGCTAAGGATCAGGGAATGGCTTCCTCCTTATGGCATGGGATTTGCTGTCTTTTGGAAAAAAACAGATGCACACACCTATAATTTCTTATTCATTTTAAAGTAGCACTTGGCTTGCTACCTCCTCCTATCAACCCTTGCGTTGTCAGTAAATTATACTGGATTTGCAATTAAAAGCCAGCTGTGCCAATACAGTACCAGCCAAATGCCACCATCACTGTCTCCTGGGTGTCCCTAGGGAAGGTGTGGAGCACACAGCTCCTCCTGTAGTGAGCTCTTCTCTCACTTTAAGAGGGAATGGTAAGAGTTTAAATGGGATCTCAGACACGTTATTTTTTTTAATCAGAGCACTTGCTCACTAAGAAGTGCAGTTCTCTTCTTAACACTGTGTGTCGTGGATATAGCAATTCCCAGCGCTTGCAAAATGCCAAACATCATGCAAAAGGTAACGCAACATGTACTGGTGGATGTCTACCTCAGGCTGATTGTTTTTCTTCTTTCCTTTCTTGATTAAAATAGTTTCAGAGAAGTATTTCTGCTTCTGCTTTTTGGGATTTCTTTGAAGTGTTGAAAAGCATTTGAGTCCACCTGTGTTGGAACAGGAGTTCGCAGCCAGGCATAGGGAACAGCACTGAAGATGTGCTGCTCCCTGCTCCTCTGGAGATCCAGCCTGTTCATCTAACTTCTGAGCCTTTGTGTCTCACCTCTGGGACAGCAGACCTGCTTCAAGTTGTAACAAAAGCCTGACTGTTTTGTCTTCTATCCATACTGGAGCTGGGCAGGACTTCTTCTGCACTGTTTTCTTCTCTCCCTCTGCTTCTTGGGCTCCTGGAGCCAGAATGGGAAGCTCTTTGGCTCTTAACTCTCTCACTTTTGCCTGCTTTAGGAAGGTGCAGCAATCCAGTGCAAGGGGATATAGAAGAGGAGGAATGTAGAATGTGGGTCTCTTCAGAACCTGGAGGAGGACTCCAGGTAGAATTACAGTGAAGGTCCTAAAAACCACTGTCAAGGGAAGAAAGAAGCCCACATTAGTGCTGGCTGTGAGGGTGGTGAGATGTGGCATCTACCAAAAATCGGTGCTCTGGGTCCCCAGGGTTGTGGTCTTCCAGTGAGCTTTGGAAAGGCTGGTAGCCAGTTCTGATAAAATGCTAGTTTTAAACTAGATAGCTGGAAAACTCCTATGGATGAAATCCTGCGCCATGTTAAAAGCCTGATAAATGAAGTTGTGCACTTAGCTTAGAAATACCTGATTGAGTGTTGTGTGTGGAACTTTTAATTCCTACCACTGCATGTTTGCCTTGTGGTGCAGTTTTAATTGTCATTGCAGGTGGGATATGTGAATGCTGTAGCAAGGCTACATGTGCATACAGAAATGGGATTATGAGCTGTCTTTAGGTGTGTAATAAAGATCTTGTCCTTCCTGCTGCTTTGAAAGCAGTTCACTTCAAAGGCTGTAGTATTTGCTTTGTCCCTTGGCCTTTGTGGGGTGAGAGAAGAGGCTGCCTGCGCCTTAGATGTGTTAGTTGTCTCTAGCAGTATCTTACCCCAGGATGAAGAGATTGGTACAGCAAACAGTGGGGGAGTGTTTGCCCGTGTTGTTCCTTTCCCTGTTTGTTTCAAATGTGCTAGCTTCCCCTGTCCTCTCCTTAAATCACATTATTTCATAAAGAGTAAAAAGAAACATAATTTGGGGCAGCAGCAAGCTGAGCCCAAGTTAATAGTTTGAATTGCACTCCATCTGTTCAGCTGCATGCCCTGATGGATGTGCTGAACCCATTTTTCACAATTTGTTTTAAGCTGCTAAGAACCATCTCTCCTGGCTCCAGTCCAGGCTGGCTGTGGAGAAAAACTTTGTTTCTGGACATTGATGTTCAGAGGGCAGGGTTGAATCAATAAACCCCCAGATTCAAGGCTACCTTTCACCTGCAAGATGCCAGTTTTTGAAAGCTTAAATTCTTCTCTGGACTGGAGCATTGTTATTGAAAATTAGAGAGGGGGGTGGACCCCCAACACACACAGGCACAGAGAGGATGAAATTTGCAAACGTGATTATGCAGGACCTGCTTTAAATCGGCTTATTGCTGTTTTATGATGGCAAGCAAGCAGTGACAGAAGCCAGGGTGATTGGCCTTGCCATGTGTGCATGCTGCTGGTAACTCAATAACCGATGAACACCCACCGTGGTCTCCAGACCTCGAGCCTTTGATGTAGCAACAAACAAGATAGATTGCTGTAATTTATCTGGCCCCTGGAGGGCTGTGCTGGTAATGTGCCATGAGCCCAAGGGCCAGCCATCCATAATCTGTGTAAAAATACAGCAGATCGCAGTCACCGTGCTGCGGGGCTGTCTTTGTTTTGTGCTGCACGCGTTTGCGTGTGTACAGTGCTGGGCCCTGACTTCAGTGGCCAGGGCCATTGAGCTTCGGTGTCATGTGCCCAGCTCCCTCCATTAACTTTGGTTTTGTTATGTGCTAAATGCACACCTTTCAAACAGACCTGGGAAGGCAGCGCTGGGAACCTGATATCTCCCTGTGTGCCTTTACAAGCATAAGAGAGAATGGAGAAGGTGTGCTGGGTTTGGGGGAAAAAAATGGGATTTTGTACCAGCTGAAGCCTCTGGCAGGTTTGCTGATGAAGGACAAGTGCCTGAGGCATTGGAGTTGGATGGCCCAGTGACCAAAGGAGAGGGAGTGTAGCCCCCTGGCTTGCACTTGGGCCTCTCTCCATGGGGTGATGAGAGTTGGAAAGTAAAAGTACTGAAAACAAAGACCTGTCACCTTGAGTTTCTGATTTGCTACTGCTGCATGGTGCATTACCCTTTCACGCCTGGGTTCTTACCGCTTCCAAGCAAGGGGTTTATGTTACCTCAAAGCTGCTTCTTTCGTGGCGTGTTTTTTAAATTGCTTCCATTGAGTCAGCAAGAATTCTGCAATGTGACTTGGGGGTTGCTGTGCCAGAACCTCATGTGCCAGCTGTAAAATGGGGGGTCAGGACTTACTTTGTCCAGCACGGCAATGGAAGGATGAGGATATATCTGGGTGTGGGTGTGGGGATTGCCTGCAGGTCAGTAACGCTGGGCTCCTCCTTTCCTCCCACAGGCGTGGCGTTGGCCCAGCGGCAAGTGACCGTGCAGGAGGGACCCCTCTACCGCACGGAGGGCTCCCACGTCACCCTGTGGTGCAAGGTGAGCGGCTACCAGGGCCCGACGGAGCAGAACTTCCAGTGGTCCATCTACCTGCCCTCGGCCCCCGAGCGGGAGGTGCAGATCGTCAGCACCGTGGACCCCTCGTTCCCCTACGCCATCTACACCCAGCGCGTGCGCAGCCGCGGCATCTTCGTGGAGCGGCTGCAGGGGGACTCTGTGCTGCTGCACATCACCGAGCTGCAGGAGCGCGACGCCGGCCAGTACGAGTGCCACACGCCCAACACCGACGAGAGGTACTTCGGCAGCTACAGCGCCAAGATGAACCTCGTGGGTAAGCTGTCCTGCCCCGCAGCGTGGCTGGGCCAGTGGGTTGTTGTCTTGGTTTAGGAAGATGGATGTCTGCCCAGGAAAGCCGGAGCATTCTCCCTTGGAATGGAGAATGTAAAACCCCTCCTTCCGAATTGTTACAGTTTTGAAATGAGGGGACTTTCAGGCCAAGATATGGGAATAGGAAAAATTGTTCTTTACTTGGAATATTAAAAATAAAGTAGTACAAAAAAAAAAGCAAGCAAACAAATAAAGAAAAGAAAACACTGACAGAGTCAGAATACAACCTGACACCCTGTTGGTCAGCGCTTTGGCAGCAGTCCAATTCATCTTCCTGGAGGGACAGATGTAGTTTTGTTGGAGCAGAGATGATCCTGTAACAGGGTGAGTTTCCCTCTGAAAGTCCAGTGATGGTGAGATGGGTCTGGTCTTCCTCTGGGAATACAGTGGAAAACAGGCCATTCTGATGTTCTGAATCTCAGCTTTTATCCAGGGAGGAATGCTTGGCTCCTCCCACTGGGTGGAGCATCTCCCAATGGGATGTTGTAATTTTATCAGACATGCAGTGAGCCTTAATGGCCCATTAACACAAGATATCTCTTGGAGGGAGGATGGCTGTGGAAGAGATAAGAACACTGCCCCACCTGGTATTAACAGCTGGCACATTAACAGAAGACACCTGCCCCCTTCCCACTGGAGTCACAAGGAACAGGTCAGAGAAGAGAAAAAACACTTCCCCAANTGAACCTCGTGGGTAAGCTGTCCTGCCCCGCAGCGTGGCTGGGCCAGTGGGTTGTTGTCTTGGTTTAGGAAGATGGATGTCTGCCCAGGAAAGCCGGAGCATTCTCCCTTGGAATGGAGAATGTAAAACCCCTCCTTCCGAATTGTTACAGTTTTGAAATGAGGGGACTTTCAGGCCAAGATATGGGAATAGGAAAAATTGTTCTTTACTTGGAATATTAAAAATAAAGTAGTACAAAAAAAAAAGCAAGCAAACAAATAAAGAAAAGAAAACACTGACAGAGTCAGAATACAACCTGACACCCTGTTGGTCAGCGCTTTGGCAGCAGTCCAATTCATCTTCCTGGAGGGACAGATGTAGTTTTGTTGGAGCAGAGATGATCCTGTAACAGGGTGAGTTTCCCTCTGAAAGTCCAGTGATGGTGAGATGGGTCTGGTCTTCCTCTGGGAATACAGTGGAAAACAGGCCATTCTGATGTTCTGAATCTCAGCTTTTATCCAGGGAGGAATGCTTGGCTCCTCCCACTGGGTGGAGCATCTCCCAATGGGATGTTGTAATTTTATCAGACATGCAGTGAGCCTTAATGGCCCATTAACACAAGATATCTCTTGGAGGGAGGATGGCTGTGGAAGAGATAAGAACACTGCCCCACCTGGTATTAACAGCTGGCACATTAACAGAAGACACCTGCCCCTTCCCACTGGAGTCACAAGGAACAGGTCAGAGAAGAGAAAAAACACTTCCCCAACTGGTTTCAACAGATAGCAATAGAATACATACTTTTGGTTACATCTTCCGTTGCATCCCAAGGCAAGTGTCAAACCCTTGAGCCCCCCATGTGCAGTGTTGCCTGCATAGGCTGCCAGCTGAAAATCCTGTGAGGGAGAACTGGAGTGCAGAGCAGGTGGCGCAGTGGTATGAATTGCAGGAAATCATGGTTTAGAGGCACAGGAAATAGCAAGCTTTCATCACTAATAAGGCCCTCATAAAAATGAGACACCAGGCAGTATGGCTGGGCAGAGGAGTGTTTGAAGCCATGGCTAAAAGCAAGAGAGACGTGGAACTGAGTTACACAGAGGGAAAGGAGCAGGGAATCTGTAGCAGATGTCACAAGTCACAGAGGAGAGAGCTGTTTGCCAAAGGTGGTGAAATCACTGAGCAGGGAAGAGAGGAGTAGTAATGAGCAACACATAAAAGGGAAGAGGAGAGATGGTCATCTTCAGGCTCTAACAGCGGTGCTGAATGCATCCTGAAACCACTGAGCAGACTGAGCTCTCTGTAGATGAGTGTGGAGAAAGAAGCTGGTTTTGAATTTTTTTTTAGATTTATTTTTTTACATTCTTTGGTTAGAAAAATTGAAACCAGGTACTTTCTGGAGTATTTCCACAGCACCTCTTTGACTAGAAGATTTGACCTTTTCAAGCTTCAGCTTGCTTTCTGTACCTCAAAACAGTATTTGAAGTGTCTAATTCAGCTAACAGCAGTCAAATAGCTTCCATCCAAGTCTTTGGCTGCAAGAGCCCTAAAAGAGCTCCTTTGCAGCACAGACACCCCTTTAGCAAATTCAAGCCCACAGACAGCAAGCAGGCTTGCTTTCCTTACGAGGTGTCCGTGAGCCTGCAGCTTGGAAAGCACTTTGACATTATCCAACCCATGGTGGTGTTGCTGGTTCAGGCTGTGTTGACACAAGAAATCCAGTGTGAAAGGAGCCAGGATATGATTTCAATCACAATAGCCTTACTTTGGGTTGAGCTTCTTGCCTCCAGCTTGCGTGGCCTTGGCCTCTTTCCTTCAGAGGTGCCAGCCCAGCCACTCTCCCAGGTGAAGCTCCACAACGTGGGTGTAAGTGCTTATTTAGGTGCCTTTTTTGTTATCTGATGTCTATGAGTAGTTGGGGGGTAGATGCCTGAGTATTCTGGTTTTTATTTGTAGTTCTGTAATTTGCTTTAGGTGTCCGGATTTGCAGTTCCCACTGCAGTTTAAACAAGACTGAGTCAGCGCTGCTGCTGCTGCTAAGTCACCTTGGGGAGTGAAACCCATTGAAACCAACACCCTCTGAAAAAACGTGCCTGGGGGCAGGGTGAGGTTGGATGAATTCTGGGTTGCTCTGCCGGGGAGCTGGAGCTGAGCATAGTCAGCATATCCAGTGGCTGGGCAGTGGGAAGCTCCTCCACTGCTCTCCAAGAGTCTGGAGAGCCAAAGCTGGGTTGATCTGTTTTTGGTCTGTCCTTCCCTTCCCACAGCTACAAAGCAGTAAGATTTGGGAGTCTGTAGGACACCCATGAGCAGTGCTTGGAGGACATTGGCTTTGGGGCTTACATGCGTCAGAGATACTCAAGAAAACTGATCTAAAGTAACTTCTAGTGGATTCGTTAAATCACAATATGCCCTTTCATGGATGCTTGGTCTCAGGATTTTGGGTCCTAATTTGGTTTAGCTTAATTTATTTCTGAAAATTCACTTTGGAAATGACTTAGGGTCACGTGCATTTTGAACATGTGCACTGATATAGGTTCACTTCTGTGGGTTGGCCAAATTCTGACAGAAACTGAATTTTTTAGAGTGCTCCCTGCAATGACCTGTAGACAACAGGCCCTTACAGAGAGCCTTCATTCTGTCTCCCATTCATGGGAAATGGTGCTGGCTTCAACTTTGTCAGACCCTGAAGTCCTTCTGAGGAAGTGGGCTCCTCTCTGCAGAGCTGGGATCTGCTCACATGTCCTTTCTGTTTTCCTGTTATTTTAGCTCTCAACTACAGGTTGGGGGTTTTCAGGCTGGTTTTGTTTCTGCCGACAAGATGCCAGAAGAGGTACAGAAAAGAGTTCTAATTTTCTCAGTAAAAGAACCAAACTTTTTTTGTCAATCATCCAGCTATGAATTTTTAATTGATTCATTAGATTGAGTGGCTCTTTTCTGGCAGCAGCAAAGCCTGAAGGGAGACAGGTTTGTTAGCATCTCTATTCTCTCCACTTATGTGTGAAGTGGATGGGTTTGAAGCAGTGTTGATTTTAGGCTTGCTGCTCTGGGACCTTGAAACTGTTGTGTCCTGTGGTTTGAGGAAAGAGCTGAAGGAGGAGTTTCTTCCTTTTCCACCTTCATGATACAGCCCTGTGACGGGGGAGCTTGGTGGGAGCTGATGCATGTGGGGCTGCTGTCTGCACCGGGGCAATTTAGCTTGCAGCAGAGCAGCTGGGATGTGTTCTGCTCCTGCCGTCTGAGCGTTGTTAAAGGCTGTGTCTCCAGGGCTCTGAGGCTGCTGAAAAATAATCTTGTCAGCTTCAGAGACGTGCCAGTTTGGCTTGGAAGTACGCTTCTCTCCACCTTACGAACAGCAACCACATTTGGTTGTCCCACTCCTGTTTTTAGTGTCACCACTCCACATTCCTTTTTTGTCGCTGAGACTTGGGCCATGGTCTAGTACCGCATTGAGGACCTGATGTCTGTGATGGCCTGGAGTAAGAAGTGCTCCCCAGGCACTCTGTGGGGCTCTTATCTGAATTTAGGCATGCAACACAAGTGCTAATCTCACTGAAGCTAGGAATGAGGCCTGTCATGTGGTTCAAGGGTCTTCTGCCATGCGAGCATGTGTATCAAGGCTTAATCTTCTTCACTTGTCCTCAATTTCCTTCCGTGGCTTCAAAAACAAGCCTTTCTGGATCTTACTGCTCCTCTTCTCATGCCCTTCTGAGCTGCATCTTGGGGATGATGGAGTTATGCCTGGGCTGTGAGATGCATTAGAAGAATTTAGGACATCTCAGACTGAGTTTCAGGTGCTGAGGGAGGTAGGGTAAAAGAAAAAAAAGAGGGGGTGCAGCTCTTCAGGATGTTGTGGAACCATAGCCTTGTGATTGATTTATGAGGAAGGATCAGCCCATGTACAAAGTCTGCAACTCTGTTGTTTGCTTTCAGATTTCAGTTCCCTGAGGCTGACTCAAAATTGCTGAGGGCTAGTTCATGCTCTTCTACTCAGGGTGACAGGAAAATATTTTGGAAGATCTCATGAGTTGTCAGCCACCCGTTTAACACCAGACTCACTGCCTAAGGTAGATGTCCAGGCAATATCTGCCATCAGAAGACAAAACAGGACAAATCTGGGGAGCAACCCATCTTTGTTTAAATTGAGTGCATCATTCTCTACGTCGACTAAAGAGAGATCCTACATGTTAGACTCAAGCTAGGCACTAGTGGCTGAGGACTTGGCTGCTTTTGGAGACTTGCCCTATCAGGCTTCTAAGCAACTGGTGGGAATTTTGACTTTGTGGTTGAATTGGGAAGACACTTGAGTGTACTGAAGAAGGGAGTTGGAAAATTTAAATTGGACTGATTAAATTGTGGGTCTGGAGACAATGCACGCAACTGTATTGGGGTCCTGCTTGTTGCTGGCTGTGCTAAGAATGTGGGGTGTCCCTTCACTTTTTTTAGGAAGGACAGGAAAGGATTTGCAGATGAAGAAAAGCAGTGTCCCAGAAGCACAGCATCACCACTGACAAGACCACAGTATTTTCCAGGTTGTCATTGGAATTATCTCTTTTTTTAACTCTTAAAATACAGGCAGAAGAGGAGGTTTCTGTGCAGTAATTTAGTTGGTAAAGCTGCAGGAGTGCTATGCAAACTGAGGTGCTGGTTTGTGCTTCTCCTGTTGATGGGTAAACTTGTGTTTTGCTGCAGGGTAGAACTGAGCACATGGCAGTTCCTTCAAAGAGCGTGAGTCACTGCAAATTTGTACTCCACTATATCTCGACGATGAATTGTTTGTGTGCTTGTACCCTCACTTAGATAACAGTGAAGAGGCCCAGGTCTAACCTCTTCAGAAGTTTCAGACTTTTATCTCAGTGTTTTTTTCATCTGTGCTCCCAAAAACGTTGAGATCTTTTTCAGAGTAAGTGATTTGAGGGAAGAAATCGGGCTTTGAGGTTTTTCTTAAACAGGTAGTGATGGAGCAGGAGGAAAGGTTTCAAAGCACTTGAGGAGGTGGCAGCTCTTTTAGTCTTTATTTTGGGGGAAGCAGCTGTACAGCATCAATCCTAAACAAGTTAAAGCAAGAAAATGAAAGGGGTTTGGATGGGAGGAGACCACAGTCCCCAGGGTACCACAAACTGGGAAGAAGCAGTGTCAGTGCAGACTTTGAGAAACAAGGAACACTCAAACACAGCTGCCTTTGCAGTGGGCAGGAGCTGCTGTGAAGCTGCAGGGATGGTCACCAGGACCTCCTTCCAGCCAGGCTTAGGTCACAGAGGGCAGAGAGGCTTCATGCTCGCTAGGTGCTATTCAGTGGCTGGTCACACTTTGGCTCTCTGCTGTATCTCTCACTGGTCTCATCCTGCCTGGGTGGGTTGGTGCCTTGGCCTCTGCCCTGCGTCCTGTATTACCTGTGATGGCTCCCAGGGGCTCTGTGTGGTTTTCTGGCTGGTAGCCCCTTTGTGGTAAAGTTTCTACATGGTGCCAAGCTTGTGAGTAGTGGTGGGTAAGGGCGTTGGTGGGGTGAAGAGCCACCTACCTCTCTGCCTGAGGTCAGGACTGGCTGTGGCTCTGCGTGGTGGGGTCTTGTCTCCTAATGCTGAGCTGCCCAAGGCACATGCAGCTCTCTGCAGACCAGGACTCAGTCCATGGGCACTTAGATCATGCCTTTAGGAGTTTGTCTTCAGGGTCCTCTGCGAGCCCGTGGCTGGGACAGGGAGGGACATGGATGTGTAGGGTGTGTCTGAGAGGCTTTGGTGGCATGGGAGGTGGAAGAAAGATTTATGCAGGCCAGGCTCTTAACACTGGAAAGAAAGGAGCTGCGCGTGTCTCAGACAAGCCTTCAAGAGAAGAAAGTGGGTCCTGTTGTTGAACTTGCCACCAAAAACCTCCAGGATCTCTCGGCTGAGAGCGAAAGAGTGTGTAGCAGGCAAGGGGAAAAAAAAAAAAAAAAAGATCTTTTATTATCCCATACCAGCTGCTGCTGCTTGTTGCCAGCAGCTTCCCTTCTTCTTCATGAAGTGCTGCCATACGTGATCTGTCTGTGCCCAGAGCAGAGGGAGAAAGTCACGTCACAGTTTGGATTTGGGAGAGCACAGTCTGCTCCTGGCAGCCTGGATGAGAGCAGTCACTTCTCTCTGTGTGGGGCAGGTGGACCGCAGTGGCTGCTTGTTTATTCCAGCTGTCAACAGGGCTGAAGATGGCTTTGCTTGAGGCAGGTGTCGAAGAGAGAGATGGCAATCTCAGAGACGAGGACCTACCAGTTTTGATAGAAGTCTTTGGGGGCTCTTCTTTCTGTGCTGCATTTTTCTTCTTTGTTTTTACCTGAGAGTTAGGGAAACATGTTTGTCACTGTACTTGAGTGAGCAGCTTGTGTCCTGGGGAGACCAGGCTTTTTGCAGATGAGCAACAACAGGGCAAAAATCGAAATAAGCAGTTCAGCCTGTCCTGAAAGGTTGCAAAGGCTTCATCTCAAGAGGCTTTCAAGACCTGACAGGATCAAGCTCTGAGTGGCCTTGTCTAACCTTATAGCTGACCCTGCTCAACCATGTGGCCACACTACAGACCCTCAAGGACTCTTCCACCCTGAATTGTTCTATGATAAGCTACTTGGCTGTACTGCAGAAAGGAGCCACTGTTAGGCAGCATTTTGGAGGGTTGGTGCTAGATAAAGGAGTTTGGAGGGTCAGAGCTAAATAATGGAGTAATGTCTCAACCAGGTGAGAACACCAAAGACCTATTTTACATCCCCAAATTATATTTTTTTTCTGGCATATTTTTTATATTTCATATTATACTTATTTCTCTAGTGAGGTCGCAGGAGTTTGTCTCTGTTGCTCTCCTCTGATGTATGAAGGTGGAACTTGGAAATCCTAAGCACAGATGTCCTAATCTCTCTTAGTCTGTGTTGGTGGCTTGGCTACCTCCATGGAGCATGTGTGTACCTTATCTGGCCAAGCTGTGTGATTTCAACCAAAGTGAGCTGCAGGATTGGTGTTGTGCTGTGTGAGTTACATTCCTCTTCGCCTGTTTGGCGCTGTGCTTGTTGCAATAATTAGCTCCCCAGAGGAGTAAAATGTCCTTCACTTTCAAATTACCCTTTAGCTGACATTAAAAAGGGATTAAACAAAAAAATCAAATGCCTTCTTATAGGTGGTCCTTTGCAACTAGACACAGGGTATTTTGTTCTTGCTGTCTTCCTTTACATGCCTAAATCTCTCTGTAGTAACCTTCACCAAAAATTTGACCTATGCTCCCTTGCTTTTTCTTTCTCTTCCTGCTATGAATGGAAAGGAAGTATTTGTCTGTTAATGGGGGAGGAGTGGGGAGGAGTAAACATATTTACCTCTGGCAGTTCCTGTAGCCACAGCATGGGGAATTGCACCTGGTTTGTGATGCTACAGGCATTTGGGCCTGTTATGCTGCCAACTTGCTGCATGTTCCTGGATATGGTGCAATCCATCTCCCTCACCATTTTCCAGCTGGTAAAATTAGGGATAATAGCACACAAGCCTTTCACAAAGTCTAAGCTAAATAATTGTGATGGGCTTTGAGCTCTTCAGACAGCGGGAGTTAAAAACAAAGGCTTATATTTCAGCTCTGCCTGGTAATAATGCTGAATAGGATTCATCTCCTGTCCTGCTTAGTCATTTCTGCTATCCTAGAAGTGTAGCTGCCTAAGCTCACCCAATTTTCCCCGGGCAGAAGCTGTGAGGCTGATAGGCACTGCCAGACTGGGGGGCCAGTGATCCGCAGTGCCGTGGGCAGGTACGTGGGAGCCCGGCACAGGCAACCCCGTGCTTTAGTCATGTACAATCTGGCAGTGAATTGCATGGGCTGGTTATTCCTTGTGCTTCCTAAACCACTCTTTTGTAGATACCTGTCAGGTTAGAGCTGATGGCTTGTAACAGAAATCTCTGAGCATGTCCTCGCATAGTGGGACAGGGCTCGCTCGTTTTGTGTGTCTTTATCTCATCCCATGTCACTGTATTTTCCTGCTAAACACTTCCAATTATTCCTGTTTTGTTGCAGTATGCCATCTCCTATTCTTTTTTGTTGCAATTGCTTGCCTGATTTATACTTTCCTATTGTTGTATTACATACCATCACTTCTGTACCTCTGAATGTGCAGGAGAAATGGAACAAATTGTGGGCTGATGATGTCAAAAAAATGGGTAATCCATTGTATCCACTCTCTTGTTTCTTTCTTCAGTTTTTTCTTCCCCTCCCTCGCCTTTCTGCCCTGTCCCTCAAAACCAGGAGCAACTCGGTGGCATGACATGCTTTGTGGGAAGGGCACTCAGCTGGAGAATGGATTCTTTTTTTTTTTTTTTTTTTTTAATGCCATCCACCTACCCATTTCTCAAAAACCTGGCATTAGACACATTTGGAACATATCACTGTATTCCATATGTTTTTCCTATATTGTCCCCTATGAGGCAGAGAAACTTCTTTAAATATAGCTAGCATGTGGAGAACAATTACAACGAGAATATGTGTCCTTTTTTGGACATATCTGTACACTAGTACCAATGCATTGTAAGAAAAAAAAAGTATTCTAAAAGGCATTTCTGAAAATGTAAATTAATACAGCCTCAGGCAAGTGCACAGCCCTCTGCTCACAGATCTGGGCTTGTCTTTAAAATGAGCCCTCTGTTTCCAGACTTTCTACGTCCCTTCCTTGTCAGGAAGGCAGGCATGGAATCCTGAATGCTGACTTACCTTCAGACTGTGAAGAGCTGCAGTGTTTTGCTTGGGTGGGTTTCTGTGCAGGGCTGAGCCTGAATTGTAACGTCAGGACAGTCAGCTAAAATGATCCTGGAAAACGAAAGCAGCCTTTCCTGAAAAAGCCTCTTTTCTGAAGGCTCCGAGTCGTGCCCTCCAGTCTGCTCTCAAGCCGTGTCTGGCTCCTCTCAGGCGTCCCTCAGGTTGATGGGAATGTGGCATTTGCTCTTTGCTGAGCCCTCAGTGTCAGTGAGGCTGCAAGGCTTGGTCCTCTGCTGCCCTGAAAGGAGTTGCTGAAAACACAGCCCTGCTCAGACCATGTCTTCTTTTTGCTTCTCCTGCTGACTCTTCCCATGTGCTTTGCCAGTTCCTGGTAAAAAGAGGTGTTTGGTAGTCATAATTGTCGTGTTTTATAGGATGCCTTTCAGTCTGTCCCCCTGAGTAGAGGGAATGGTAGCATAGCTGTTTATATCGACATAATGTGCTAAGAAGAGGTAAAGGATGCAAAGGTTTTTAAGTAGGATAGAAAAATCTTTAGTCAGAGATCCTGGTGCATTTGAAGACCAGCTCTACCACCACTGGATTAGTCAGCAACCTAGGTTCAAGCCTGAGGCAAAACGTTGTCTGGTGTTGAAAACAGCTTAATGCTATCTCCCATCCTAAATTCAACATTTCCTCTTCATTTTGTCTGGGCAGTCCCAAACTCTTTTTTCTCCCTCCCAGATGATTACTTTTTCACTATAGGTGCAACGAAGAGAAGCTCTGAAAGATAAAAATAAAATTACTGCGCACAAAAGAGGAGCCAGAAGGAGCTGGGCTGGATTGGGTGAGCAGGTGGTGGAGCCAGCAGGCTGTGAAGTGGGATGGGCAGAGCCTGGTACCTGCCTCCTATCTCCTGTGCACTCGGCAGCTTTCCAGGAGCTGGAGGGGAGCTCAGGGACACCCATCTCTTCTTCCACCTGCACCTCCCTGCCAGTGCTGGGTACTGAGCAGCCAGCACGGCCTGGTGGCTCCCTGGCACGGGGACCCTCTCCCAATGTCACTGGCAGAGGCTGTTGGCATTTCTGGCAGCCTTTTTGGAGTACCGGGTGGCAGGGGAGAGGCACAAAGTGTGCAGGTCTCTGTGCTCATGTGCCTCCAAAGAGTCTCTCAGCGTTAAACGGGGAAAGCCACGACTGTGAGCGCAGCTGGTAACATATGGCACCCGTCCCCTGCCTTAGCAATTGCTCAGTGAACTCTGAAAGTGGAATACGGTCCCCATGGCTCCAGCCAGCTGCAGCACTGAGAAATCCTGCAGTGGAGCGGCCACTTATTCGATTACCACCGAAAACTTCGCCTTCCATGTTGTCTGTTTTCCTGTTGTGCTTCCCTGGGGAGGGTTTTGCTGTGCTTACTCTTCCTCCCACTCTTCTTCTTCCTTCTTCTTTTTTTAATTTGTTTTCCCTGGAGGATTGCTTTATTTGTTCTTTAGTTCCAGCCCCTCAGACTTGGTTGCTCTGCACTTCAGATGCTGTGCTGCCCTGAGAGGCAGGGGCAGCTCTTTCTGCTGTTGATGCTGACACTTTCCTTGAGTTCTCTTGGAGAACAAGTAGGTCTGGTGATGAACAATGGAGTCCCCGCGTAGCAGAGGACGAATGCAGTGCCCAGTGCTCAGCTCTGTGCCATAAAATGCTCCCTGTGGTGTGGATGCACATCTTCTTGTTGAAAAACTACAAAGCAAACACGGTCAATCTGGTGGCTGGTGCTCTGGCAAACTGCAGAGCAGCACAAGCCCAGTATCTTCGAGCAGCTAAATTACCAATCTACATGAGATCCTTTTTGTCATCTCAGCTAAGACAGCTCTAAACTTGAAATCTTATTGCTTCTGTCCCAACCCTAGCTCCGATGATTTGGAATCCGTATCTCTAATTAGATGTTGCTGTTGATCATCCGGGAGAGAAGGGCTGGGGGGAGATGAGGAGATTTCTTCAGTTTTAAAGCTCCAGAGGGTCTCTGCCCTGCTTCTGCTGCCCACAGGAGAGGTGGGAAGGAGAAGGCAATTCTTTGGTGCTTTAGAGTCCCACAGCAGCCCATTCCTCCTCCTTCAGCCCAAAGCCCTGGCAGGACTGCCCTTTCTTCCCTCTCCCTTCAGCTCCAGGTGGTGCAGGGCTTTGCTTTATGTGCTGAGGAGGAAACCTGACCTGCACTGGGACAGAGCTACCCCTTGGTAAGGAGAAGTTGGGGAGAGAAATTTTCCATCTTGTGTCTGCCCTTTCTGTTTAGCCCTCTAACAGTTTTACAATCTTTATCTGATATAGGTTTAAGAGGATTTCCCTGGGTGCAGTGGGATTATTATAAGTCAGAGAGCAGTCTCCAGCTGATACTCCTTCAGCAAGTATTTATTTTAAGTGGGTTTAACAGTATTTAATTAAAAAAAAAAAAACTTTCTGGTGGTTTTTTTTTGGTGTGTTGTTTTGTTGTTATTGTTTGGGGGGTTTTTTGCATGGTTTGTAAGTAAATTGTTTGTGCTCTCAGAGAAGTAGAGCCTGAATAAAATGAAGAAATGTATTACTGCTTTCCAGGCTGGGGGTGGTGGAAGGAAAGCAGCAGCTGGAGGTGGGGAGGATAGAAGATAAAGTAGTAATGTGGTGGGAAACGTAACATTATTCCGTGCAGCACTGATTAGTAATACTGCCAAACAGCTGTTTATAAATGGGAAGTGTAATGGGAAGGAGGGCTGCAAGGAACATGAGAGTGCTGCAGGCACTGCTGGGTCATCGTAGGAGGAGGGGATGGCTTCTGTCAACCTTTTATCTGCCCCCTGGGGTATCAGGGGCTGCCCAGGAACAAACTGGGGGTATCCCATCCACCCTCCCCGGCCCTTGTGGGAAGGTGCTCAGTTGTTTTTGCACATAATGTGCTCTCCCCAGTTTAGGAATTTTGTGTCACCTTCAGAAAAGAGGAGCGGTGGCGACCTTTGGCATTGGGAAAGCTGTGCCTGCAGGAGAAAAATCTCCTTTGGAGCCACATGTGGGCTGTTTCTTTATCCTCTTCCCTCCCTCTGGCAGGCTTTATTGATGGCAGACGGCTCTGGGGCTGGATGCGTGTGCACGCATCCAGAAGTCGTGCTGTCTTAGTGAGAGCCGCCTTCTGGCCACCTGCACCCAGGCAGCATCCTAGTCCTTGGAGTATTTCAGAGGATGCTAATGGAATGGGATTAGCCGCCCCACTTGCCCTTGCCATCAACAAGAGATGTTTCTGGAGAGCCTACAAAGAAAAGCCGGAGCTAACAGGGCAAACCCGAACACAAAGGCGCTTTAGAATGCAGAGAGAAGCGTGATTTTTACCCTGAGGAGGCAAGAGGTGGGGCTGCTCTGCTCCCCATTTGAAGTCTGAATGAGCCTCTGCCTTGAGGGATGCTGGATGACTGAGTTGGTGCTAATGGGCTGGATGCCCTTCAGTGTCCCTGCTCTGCCCCTGCTCCGGTTCCTTCACGTTGTGTTTCAACTTACTGCGCCCTTCAGGGCTTTATTCTTTGCTGCTTGAGAGTTAAAATGATAACTTAGGGCTCTCCGAAGAAATGCAGAGCTATGTATGCCTGCCCTGGGGAAGTGTGTCATGGCAGGCAGGGTTTTCTGGGCAGGAATTCTGTGCTAGCACGATGTGCTCTGAGCACTTAACTTTCTGAGACCCTGTCATCCTTCATTTTTAGCTGCCTATTCAAGAGAGCAAGTTTTTTATAAAGCCGTTTCTTAGCAAAAGCATTTCCTGATTGTAGCTTGTAATGCCAAACGTACTGAGGGTGAGAAGGTTTAGAGAGATCAGTAGAGTTTTCTTTATGGCATTGTTCTGCTGCATGGAAGCGAAGAGATCCAAAAGCAGCAGGTTATCAGAGGGTTAATGCTGGGCTCTGTGTCCACTGAAAAATTGCATCAGCGTGCCACAGATGACCACAGGTGCTCTGGCAGTCTGTTGTCACCTTTTGAGCTCTCTCAGGTGTACTGATGCCACCTGTCCACAGACAGGTCTCCTTGCAAAACCGCAGGTGATGGTTGTGCCCGATGGGTGGCCCACCTGGCACTGTGGCTGGAAGGGGGGAGCGCTGGCACAGCAATATTTGCCTGTGGGGAAGGGAAAGTGGGTGGAGAGGTGGCGTTTTCAGGGGTATGAGTCCATTTATTTGGACAGATTCTGTGCTTTGAAGGAGCTCCTTTGTTGTGGGTCAGAAGGGCCACCCTGAGAGAGGCAGGTGCTGTGGGACAGTGTGAAAGGTGCACTGGGGCCACAGGGGTGCTTCCAGTGTCCTCCCTTCTGCAGGAGTTAGGAGCACTGCCCATCATCCAAACAGCTCCTCTCAAGTACAGCAGCTGAAGGCAGATGAGTACATGAGCATATCCCGAGGATTGGTGCAGGGAAAAGCACCCCTTTGCGTGAGGGCTTCCTGCCTCCAGCCAGAGTCCAGGGGTGCAGGGTAAGCTGGGGCAAGGATAGAGCCCTTTGGCTGCTCTGGGATAGGGGATTATGGCACCCCAGCCCCTTCTCAGGAAAGGGGAGGTTGTGGTCATCCCAGTGCTCGGCGACGTGAAGGAGAGCAGATGAAGGCATGCAAGGCAGGGAGTGAGTGGGCTGAGGGAGATGGAGGTGAGGGCTTTAAAAACCAAGCAAAAGGTGAGAGGAGGGAAAAAAGGGAGGAGGAAGAAAAGCAGGAACAGCAGCACTGGGAAGGCGAGAGGTAGAGGGAGTGTAAAAGTGGCAGGTGGAAGACCTTGGATGGGAGTTTTTGTGCTGTTAAGAGCAGTGGGGTGTGTAGGTTGACATCTTGGAGGTACTGAAGCAGGGAGAGCTGAAATGGGGATGACCAGAGAGGGACTGTGGTTGGGGTGGAAAGAGTGTCCCTGTCCCCTCCTGCAATGGGAGGAGGCCCCAGAACTGCCGGAGACATAGGTCCCTCTCCATCTGGCCTCCTTCTGCAGGGCTTTGCAGGGCTCTTCCCCTACACTTTCCATGTGTCCTTCGAGTGCCCTAGGTGCTGTTTCAGGCTTTTGACTCCAGAGCAGACAATGGGGGTTTCAGTGCTGTCTTCCATCAGGGCTGTCAGGATGCAGTAATTACCTTTGCACTGCTGCCTCCTACCCTTTATTCCTCTCCCTTTGTGACTGGGATGTCAGAGGCAGTGATGGTGCTTTGAGGAGCTCCTTTTGAAGTGACTTTGTGAGTCACAGGGACTGGTGAGCAGTGGGGAGTGAGATGCCGGTGCCCGGCACTCTCAGATCGTTCCAGCTCCCTTGTGTCTGTAGCCAGAGCAGTGAGTCCTGCATGCCCATCCTCGGAGACACCGGGCTCCTCAGATCTCATCTGCTTAGAGAGGCGCTTGGTGAGGGTTTGATGAGGATGGAGGGAAGGGGAGAGAAGGAGCCAGGACACCAGAGGGGTGCTGGGCTGGGCAGCAGTGCTGTGGTTTTGGGTTGTGCCCATGGGGCCGGGCTTAGCCGGAGCCTGTTGCTGTGAAAAGCGCAGCGCTGGCTCGGGGTGCTGCATGGGTGCTGAGCTCTGCCCCGTGGCAGCAGTGGGATGAGCTCTGCAGGCAGCCCTGTCACAGATCATCAGTACAGCAAGATGGACTTGCTGTCTCCTGTGGTATGTTCGGGCCACAGGATGCTCCGGGAGGGCTGAGTTAAGCTGGATAACTGCGGACAGTTTGCACTAATGAGATGTTTTAGGTGACACGTGTGCCCCCAGGAGCCACTGTAAGAACGCTCCCCTCCTCGAATCTCCCACTGAAAGGCTAGAAGGTGCTTTCTATCACTGCTCAAGTGTCATGAGTCAGAGCCAGGCACCACAGTCCCAGCTCTATTACTGGTCTGCTGAGCTGATGCCCACAGGGCCACCCATCCTGTCCCTTACTATCTTCTGGTTGAAGTTGACAAGACTGAAATGTGAGTCCTCCTGTTGACTGCCAGGACTTAGCAGTGCTGTTGAGTGTTCAGGGATATGCTGTGTGGAGCAGTAGGACAGCCAGCCAGCCTGTCTGTGAAACCCCTGTACGCCAGCCAGAGCAGAGCCTGATTAAGCTTATGAAACCTGACAAGATCACAGCCCAAGGTGGTATTGCTGGAGGCTGCTTGACTGGGAACCATGTTCCTGTTGCAGCAGCACAGGCATTAGGGATATGTCTCTTGAAGCCTGTCATGACACACAGCTGGCCCCTGAGTAAGGAGCACGTTCATGTCGCTCACAGCTGTTATCCTGCCAGCAGAGTGCAGGAAGAGCCTCCTTCCAAAAGGAGCACTGGCTGCATCTGCTTGCAAATGAGGAGCAGTTCCTCATTCTCTGCCATCTTGGCGCTGAATGGGTGGTCCCCTGAACAAGTCGGTGCTGTGCAGGGCATTGCTCTTTCGGCTCTGCAGGTACAGCGACCCCTCCAGCTTGGCTGGGGTGTGTGTCGCCAAAACAATCAGGCTTTGTGACCTGTGAAGGACATTGCCATAGCCCCGGCGCTCCATCAGTGGCCTGTGTCACTTCGACCCCAGCTGAGGAGATGTTGCCCATCTGTCAGGGCATGGCAGTCGGTGCCCAAGGGTACTGTGTGCTGCCTGCTGTAGGTCTGGGAGCTGGCAGAGCAGGGACTGCTGCAGGAGGCTCTGTGGTCTGCTCACCATCAGCTAAAATAAGCTCTGAAGTGATGCATCCTGTGGTACAACCTGGGTGGGAGACTACCTGACTCACCGCCTCTGCCTGGCAGCTATTGCAGGGATCTTCGTGCCACTTGTTGTGGAGCTGCATGAAATCAGAGGCTTATATTTCCTAGCAATCAGTATTTCTCACGCAGGCGCTGCCCTCGGATCCCTCCTGGTCGGATTTGTGTTCGTCTGGGAGAAGCAGCAGCAGCAGCTTCTTAAACAGACTGGCTCTTACGCCTTTGTTTCCTTCAGCCCCACAGGGTTAATCTCCTTCTTGGCACCTGATTATTTGCTGCTGCAGGGTATGTGTTTGAAATTCTCATTTAGCTGGCTTTAATCCCCATCTGGGAGCTGTGTCCAGGACCCAGGGGCTGGCGGTGGGTTAATACCTGAGCCCCCCCGAGCAGCTCAGTCGCCTCTGCCTCTCCCCGCAGCTGGTGGCTCTCAGGTATCCCCGAGGGAGGTATTGAGGTGAATGGACCACTTCCCTAATGGTTACTAAGCATTTTGTGTTCCTTTGTGAGGCTGGTGAGCATTGGTGTTGCTGGCTTAGCAACAGGCCCATTGAGAGACAGGGATGGGGGCTTGCAGGGCTGCATGGTCAGGTGAGAGATGGAGCTCCACTTCTCCGGCTCTTGCCATGAGCTCCTCCTTCACATCTGAAGCACATCAGGCATTGACACAGCTGGCAAACATCACTATATCCCCGCAAGCCACCAGCTTTTCTCACCCTCCTGCAGCTCCAGCTTTTTGCCTGGCACTTCTGCAGGTAATGGCACCCAGTACTTTTCAAGCCATTGCTCCATCTTGCTGCCTTCTCCTTCCTCCCCAGAGGTGCCCACAATGGCCTTTCCAGTGTTCTCTGCCACCCACTTGCCTTGATGCCTGGTCCAGGCTGTCACACTGTCACCTTCCCCTCTCCCAGTGTCCTTGCTCCTTTGGGGCAAGACCATTCCCAGTGGAGCTCAGGGTGCTCTCTCTCCCTCCCCATGTGCCACAGCTTCTCCCCCAGCCCCACGGGAAGCAGGTCTGGCCTCCCTAACCCCTGCCGTGAAGTTACCCGCTGCTTTTTAGGATGCTTGCTTTCCTCTCCCGCCCGCTCTCCCCGCTCCAGGTGCTTCTGTCGGTGTGTAACTGGCTGGCACAGCGCACAGGAGCGGCTCCCCAGGGTGCTCTCAGGCTGACACGAGCAGCAGACGGTGACTAAAGCAGGGGCAGCTCCGCGCTCGCCTGGCGCACCTCATCCTCCTGGCTGCTGCCGGGAGCTCCAAAGGGAGCACAGATGTGGAATAAACGGGAGCGCTTTGAACGAGTGGCGCCGTAATCCCTCCCTGCTCCCGCCCCTCTACCCCCCTTTTCGCAGACATTAGTTTGATTAAAATTGCATGAGCCCGCACACGGGTGTATTTTATTTTATTTATCTCCTCCTAGTGAGAGACTGGTTTGAGGTCTGCTTTGTGGGAAAGCAGCCAGAGGGATGCTGGGGAATTTTGGGGTGTTTTAAAAAACTTTCCCTCTGCGGAGCTCACGGCTGGCTGCTGTGGGGCTGGTTGTACTGGTGAGACCTGTTTGTCCTGTGGGATGCTAAGCACAATCGCCTTCTTCCCAGCAGAGCCTGAGGTCCTTGCGGGTGGTGCCTGGGCAGGCAGGAGCCCCTTCAGCACTGCTGTAGGGCAGCAGCATCTGGAAGGGTGCAGTAGGGTTGCTCCAGCAAAACTTCACCCGAGGCTTTCCCCATCACTGAGGGCATCTCCATGGCTGAGGGCGGGTGTAAAGAGCTGGTGTAAAACATAGGAATTAACTCACAGTATAGGTAAAACAGAAATAGATGCATTCTCTTTCAGCCGGATTTGTGCACCCGGATTGGCCACAAGTAAAGTCCTCATTACCTTTTGAAGCAGCCTTCTGTCTCCTCTAGAAATGGGGAGAAGGCATAAAAAGTTAATTACTTTGTTCTACAGCCCTATTCCACTCTGTGAATGCAGTATTTTTGCCAGTGCTATGACAGTGCTGTGTCAAAACTCTTTGGTGGGCATTTATAGTGTAGGCTGTCTTACTGCCTCACTCAGGGGCATATATGGTTCAGCTTTGGCATGGTTTCCCCCGTTTTGAAAAGAAGGATGCAATTTCCGTCCTTTCCAGGAGGGTTTACTTTTAATGAAATGTTGCAGAGTGCAGTATGACTCCAGTGAGGGCTTTGTTACGCTCCAAGCGTGGTTTCCTTGCCTGTATCTTTGTCCTGCCCTCCTTGTGCCTCTGCATTTTTCCCCAGGCAGCGCAGTGAGGGAAAGGGGCCGGCAGCTCCCAAATGTGTTTATCCCAGGGCATTGTGAGCTGCCTGGAGGTTTAATCTTTTCTTCTCAGACATCACGGTGCAGCACAGGGCTCTGGGGAGATGGGCTGGGGTAGCTGGCATCCCAGCTGGCTGCTCAGCCCTGAACTCCAGCTCAGCTGCTCTGTCAGGTCCGCAAGCCCGTGTGCTTTTTACAAGGTGGAAATGCAGTGTGGGCTGTATGTTCATGGCTTCCTGTCCTCCTCCTTGCCCACAGGGATGAAATGGTTGTGTAGTGTCTAATGGACAGCAAGGTTTCATGCAGTAGCAGTGCAGGACCCCAATGCTCTGTGCATGGGGCTCAGAACCCCTCGAGGTCCTGCCCCTCTAAGGCAAGAGGAGCCCCTTACAGCCTTTGCATCAGTCTGGTGCAAGATGTGGCCATCACCTGCTGTCCCCTGGCATGGAGTGCCTTTAGTGACACCGCCACGTCTACTTTTCTTTAGGAGGAGTGGCCCCTCTGTTGGGCACTGGCACCCTACAAGAGTCCCTGTCAATGCCTCCACCCACAGGTCTCGCTGCAGGACGAAGAAACTCCCGGGTTTGATGTGACTGTGACCTGCAGGACACAATTCCCTGAGTTTCTTGGGAATGTGGCTGCTTGCCTTCCCCACGGACTGGAAATCTTTGCTGGCTGGTAGGGGTTAGCATAACAAAGCATCAGGTGAGAGGGAGGCATTGAATTTCAATAAACCAGCAACTGAGGAATGAAATCTCCTTGCTTCTAATTCGAGCCCAGGCATCCCTCTTGCTTACCTTGGAGCAAATCTGCTGTAATGCATAGGAAACAGCTCAGCAACTGCAGCTCTGACTGTCATCGAGGTGCAGGCTGAGGTTTATTAAAGACCTGCAGAGGTCTGNTTCAAGTTAAATATTTGAATAGGTAGGAGCAAGCGTTTTGCTGAAATTGGATGATCCCTTTCATATTTATGTTTGGTTACGCTTGCTCTGCATGTATTTGGATGCTTGGCCAGGGGCAGAGGGGGAGGTGAGGGATGAAGGGGACTTAGTATAGAAAGGGGAAAACAGGAGCAGGGAGTGACTAGAATGGAGAAGAAAGCAAAGGAAACTACTGAAGGTTAAAAATAATAACAATTAGGCTGGGGGGAACCAAGAAGAGGCAGCAAAATAAATTGGGGCCTTTGAAGAAAAAAGGGGATAGACAGTGAAGCCTTTTATTAAAATCTAAATGGCTGACTCCGAAGATAAATGAGGTTGCAAAGAAACAAGGAAAACAATAAAAAGTGGAAGACAGGAAGGAGGGAAATATTTAAAAGGAAAATGAGAGGTTTTCACAGGTGTGTGCGATTGAGCATGTCAGCAGAGATGCTCTATAATCTGCTCTAATAATATGACAGCTACTGGGGGTTTTGGAAAAACAAACATAGTCCAAACCTTGCAATTATTTTTCCAGTGAGATGAAGTTTCCTGAGCATGTAAAGCTGACTGTGTCCTCCTTTTGTGTATCTCTGGGGCTGCAGGTTCCAATCCAGCCTTTCCTTTCTGGGATGTGTCAGGGGCTGCTGCACGGACAGTAAGCAAAGCCTCTCCCAGGGCACTGCTGGCTTTTGTTCCAGATGGGTGGAGGCTGGAGAGGCAGTAACTCAGTGCTTGCCCGGGGTTGCACGGCCATCAGGGTACTCCTGCCACCAGCAAAGGAAAGGGACTTCGATCATACCTTGGGAAAGTCCTGCCATTTTCCACCCAAAAGTGTTGTGCTGCAGGGGGGCTGTCTGCCCTGTTCTGGTCTGTTTTGCTGTGTCAGTGGAAGGGGCTGGTGATTTTGGGAAAGAGGGATCAGGGTTTGCTAAGGAGGAGCCAGCCTCCTGTTGGGCCACTGTGAGGATTTGTAAGGTGGTCACCTCGTTTTGTGTAGGTCCTTGGCACTGTGGGAGCTTTCTTGGCTTGGGAGGGCATGGCTCTGCTGGATAAAGATGTCAGACTCTGCTCTGGGGAGGTGTGACGTTGTTTGCATTTTCGGGAGGTCAGGTCTGACCCACAGACAGGCAGATGGAGGAATATGGTTGCTCCAAACCAGGCTGGGGTCTTCAGTGCTGCCCATCTCCGTGAGTAGCTAGGCACTGTAAAATGGGGAAGGACTGAGTTCATTTCCTCCTTTCCCAGTGGAGCAATTTCTTTAACGTGTGCCTGACTCCAGGCAGGGACAGTCTTGCTGCCATCCAGCAGCCATGCATGCATCAGTCCCTCTGTGGAAATAACATCTCCAGGAGGGAGCCAGTGCTCCGTAGTTCAGTGGAAAGTCCTGTCTCAAAATCTCTCTCAGCAGTGTATTGGTCTGCACCTAGGACAAGACCGCAGCAAGTCACCACGAACTGTAGAGGTGGAAAATAGATAAATGACTCTTTTCCTTAAAGGAAAAACATTGAATCACAGGGACCTAATTGCTTAAAATAAATGCGGGGGTAAAAAAAAAAAAAAGGTAGGAGGAGACTGGTGGAGGTGAAACTCAGCAAGGCAGTGCTGGTAGCCCCTGTTCGGCTGCACATCTACCCACTCTTGTCTCTACTGCTGTGTTCCGGGTGAACATGACACATTTCTCGGGGATGTGGCTGCCTCTCAGCCTGTGTTTCCACAGTCAAATATCTTGTGGGCCATAGGAAAGAGTTCCCAACGCCAGGCTTACCCAAAGCCAGTGGAAGGCTGTGTTCTCCATGTTCAATGTCAAGCATTTGTCAGCCTCCTAGGAATTTAATCTCCACATTTTTCTCATATTGTTTCTGGGTACTCTTGGGGGCTGAATTTGGTGGCATGAAAGGAATTGGCTTTTCACTTGCAACCTGTGAGGTAGTGAGTTTTGCTTTTTGCCTGTGTGTCTTTTCCACAGTCTCATTACCCCCACCCTTTTGTGGATACTCTTAAATTCTTGAAATTATCAAGGTGAACTGCATGGATTAAATTCTGTTACAAATATCTTATAACAGCAAGGATAAGAGGTTGCATTAGCTTAACTGAAATCACTTTGTGTGGATTTCTCGGGCATAAACCAGACCTTAATAGATCCAGAATGTCTGAGGATGATCGAGTGCTCAAATAAACTTGCAATAAATTTTATGGGAGAATAGCTTTCTATCTCTTTTATGTTGTGGTTTTTGTTTTGTTTTTTTTTCCAGTGATGGCTAGAAGAATGAACATTTTTCTTAAACAAGGATGTTTGGGTTTTTTTTTTTTTTAAATCACTTCCCTGCTTATTTTGGGGCAGCAGTGTACAATGTTGCTGTATAATCTGTTTTGCTGTGGAGAGGTGGCGTTTCGAAGAACCAGGCTAAAAGAGTTGTTTGGAGCCTCAGGTGTGGCCATCTCTAACATGCCACAAGTAGAGAGTCTTTCCCAAGGAATTTCATTCCGAAGTTAATGGGGGCTGCAAGAGTCCGACTGAATCTCCCTTCCCTTATGTATTGATTTCCCCACGCTCCCATCTGTGCTGTTATGATTCCACTAGTTCTTCAGTCACCCTTGAGTTTGCCAGGGCACAGGAGACTTGAATAACTAATGTGCTCAAGCAAGGGTTTTAGAACACTAAAAAACCCCACCAGAATAATTACGTGGAAAAAGAAAAAACCTTCATACCATTTTAATGTACTAGAAGAAAAGGAACAGTCTAAAGCTCTTTTCTTCCTTTTTGAAGGCTGTGTTTATAGGAATTTAGCTGTGATCTGAGATATGATAGCCTTTAAAACTCTCCTGCTTTGTTACAGGGAACAAAACAATGATAAGCAAGAAGAGGGGACGTGTCCTAGCTATGCCACAAAACAAGGCTCTTGAGTCTACCTTCAGTGGGTTTTTTTGTTTGAGTGGGTCCCTTGATTTAGGATAGAATGCTGATACCAGTGCTAACTTTGATGGCGATTTTTATAAAAGAAAGAAGAATAAACATGGGCAAAAGAACTACTGAAGTTTGGTTTCCTGTGGGTCATGCTTCACGGTTGAATTGCTAAGTATCTAAAAAAGTGCAGTCACTGCTTTTCCCTGATTGCTATACCCACATGGTTATTTCCCAGGTGACTTTCTGGTGTCCGAGGGTTGACCAAACATTTCCTTTTTTTTCACAGAGAAATATTAGTATGTGCTGGCTATCTCTTCTGCTTCTCCAGCTATTTAATGAAATCTGCAAAACTTATTCTTGAACTGCTGTCTTCCCTCTCAGTTTGAGAACTTTTGCCATTCTCAAAGTAGTGGCCACCTGCTAAAGTTAGGTGGGAGACAGGTGTGAACACTACAGTGTTAGGTGGTGCCATCTCCCTCTGGAAGCCTAAATATCTGTAGGAAGAGGTCAACCTGAGAACATTTACCAGCCAGAGGATGGTATTAAGGGTGAAGATGGAAAAAGATACTGTCCGAGAATCTTGCAGGGCTGAGAAGCCCCTTCTGAGGACTCTTGTCTTTCAGCAGTCTTAAAAGGATTACCTTCTGTCTTGCTCCCTCATTTTCCTTTTATAGCAGCCCAGAACATTTAGAGATCCCTCTTTCTGTAACTGTGTAAAACTTCCCTCACCCTCCTTCTGCTCCAGAGTCATTTCAGGCTGATGTGAGTTGGTGGTGTTTCCATTATGCTGTGCTTTCCTCCATCTGCTGAGCTGACAGCAACCAGCAGAGTGTCTGCTGCTGTTCCAGGCATTTCTCTCTGGGTGCCTCAGCCAGTTAAACACCAGAGCCTACCTCTGCCCAGGGCATTCCTGGGGAGCAGGCTAAGTGAAATGCTTCATGCTGGCCATTTTGCCATTTACCTGCAGGGTCGGGAGCAGCAGCTGGGAAGCTGGCGGCTTGCAGAACCTTTTGCACTCGGATGCAATGGTGAAACAAGCACAGAGTGGGAAAACTGGAGCTGTCTGTGGATCTGGGGGCAGGACTGTGTCAGCTGTGCTTGGCTCTTATTCAGAGGCTTTACCAGTAGAAGGGCTGGAGGCCCTATAAATAAAATGCTGAATTCAGCTGGAGTCAGTGCTATTGATCCTGCACTGGAGACACCATGGAAACTTCCTATTTACTAGTTTATTTTGTGACTTATTTTCTTTACTGTTTTGAGTGGGTTTCTTAATGCACTGTTTTGATGCACTGTGTGCCTTTGGGTTAATGGTAGGCGTGCCAAAAGCATCTTCTCCTTATTTTAATGAGAAATTTATTTCCTGAACAGTTATTTTTAAATGCCCACAGTCTCCTGCAAAGGATTTGGGGTGTCCTGGTAAACGTGAAGCACTGTGCCTGTATTTTGGAAAACTGAGCTTTCCCTTCTGACTGTAGCCCTCAGTGGCGTCTGTGCTGCTGAGATCACTGTGTATAAAAATAAAGTAATTTATTAAAAGATACTAATACAAAGGTGCCAGACACTCTCATGCAGAAAGTCAACGGGTTGTACATGCCACATTAGCTTTCCCAGATTAGCTCATTGCTACCCAGTTGTACTTTCTGCTGTCTGGAAAGTCCAAAAGTTTCGAGCAGAGCCATTTCACCTCCCTTTTACTTATCCTCTGTCCCTCAAATTACCACCTTCTGAACTAGACAAAGCTTGGAGAGGAGAGATGATAGCCATGTGAGGAAGAGGCCAAACTACAGAAGTGCAGTAGAAAATAAACTCCTCAAGAAAACAGATTTGCAGAAGTGGATGTTACCTTGTTTTATCTATGCTACCTTGACCAGATGGCAGAAGACTTGTCAGCTGTTTGGCTGAATTTTCTTTATTCATCTTAATTCTGCTTTCCTCAAGTTTCTCGTAAAGGAGAAGAGCAGGTGGTCCTTGTGGCTGGGGAACTTGGACTCCATCCTGCAAAAGCCAGACTGTGCCTTTCATTCATCATGAGAGTGCCAGCTTCAGAGTAACAGTTCTGACCTGCCAAAACCTCATTGGAAGAAAGTAGCTTGGAAATATGCAAAAGAGCCACTACCCTTCCTTCCAGCTTCCAGAAATCCCTCCAGCTCATGCTGATTTTGTGGCTCACTAGATGGTTATTGTCTGGTGAAGATGTAAGTTTGTATAATACGTTACAAATAATTTCCATGCTTTAAACAGGACTGATAGATGAAGAAAAGATTTCCACTGTTTTAGTTTGTATGGGTTTGGGTTTTGCCTTAGATTTCAAAGCTTCTTCTCATCTACCTATTAACTATCCTACGTCTCTCAATAATCTGCATGTGAAGGTTCTCTCCTTCCCTGTCTGTGCAGCAGGATGTCTGTGTTCTCTCTTTGTCTTTCCATGGGAACTTAAGACCCAGACTGGGCTGAACAGGAATTTTAGCTAAAATAATGGAGAGCAATGCCTTGTTCTCTGCTTTCTTAGGTACTTTGCTTGTGAGGGTTGAAATGCTCCATTCTTGTGTGTTCAGCAGAAAAGTGGGTTGGGGGGGGGGATAGACTGACATTCTGCTTGCAAAAACCATCTCCTAAGTGTGCCTTGGTCTGTGTTGTCCTGCCCTGGAGGCAAAAATAAATCACTGCTGAGCCTAAGGCGTAGGACAAAAGGGGATATTTTGTTTGGAAGTTGTGATTGTGGGCTTTGCACCTCTAGGAATGGGTTAGGTGCCCAAAGGCGGATGGGAGAAAGGTGCTTGCAGGTCTCAAAACCTTCATTATTGAATAAGTGGAGGAAAAACAGCTCCCACGTGCACACCTTGACCTCCTGTGTGATCTCTGCCTAGCTCTTGAAGTGGGGGCACTAATCTCTGAAAGCAGCTCTTGCACTCTTATCTCCTGGTGTTGCTTGTATAGCTGATGTAGAGGAGAATGAATCCTCCTTGAAAATTGATTTTTGAGAAGGGTGACTTACCTGACTATAAAGCACCACAAACATCATTATAGTCTGGAGGAACGTGGCCTGGGATGTGTTTTGAAATTATACTACACGACTCCCCCTGTTCAGCCGTTCGTATTGCCTGCCTGCCTAAGTGCACTAGGTGGAATGAAATCAGGCTTTTCAAAAAATTGGAGAAAAGAGGATTTTCTAAGCTTCCTATTTCTGTCATTTCTTAACTTCAGCTTCAGAGGTGTAAAACATTAAGACCCTGTTGCCTGCAGAGTTTCAGAGGAGCCCAGGCTGCGTCAGCTCCGTGTTTGCTCCTTTTCTGCTTCCCCTGCCTGTCCTGCGGGCTGCGGGAGGCTGTGGCTTAGCAGGTTGCCCTGTGCTGCTTTAAGCCACAGCAAATTCCCGCGTCCCTGCTCTTAGCTCGCAAGTGCTGTTAAGTAAAACACATCAGCTTAACCCTCGGTGGAACAGTTGCGTGCCGCTGCGCTCTGCCCTCGTGTTTGCAGGGGCTTAGGCTTGCCTTAAGCTGCGGTAGCTGCTGGTGCTCGGGATCAGCAGGAGAGCTAAACCCTCACAGAGGTGAGGTTGTGGAAGGGGGAGGGAGGCAGAGGAGGGATTTGTGGTCTGTCTCACCTTGGCTTGCTGCTGGAGGTTATTGCCTCCACAGGTGAGAGGCTGGTGTGGCACATGGTGGTCTGCAGCCCGCTGCTGCCCTCCCTGGATGTTTCCCCCGGGCTCTGTCTTGGAGGGGTCTGTGGGGTGCTTGGTGGCACTGGGCTGGGCTGGCAGCCTGGCCAGGTGTCACTGAGCACAGCAGCTGGGGCAGGGACAAGTCCCAGGGCCAGCGTCGCCCAGAGCAGTGCCAGGGTGTGAACATGACCTTTGGGAGAGCTGTGAGAGCACGGCAGTGCCATAATGTGCCTGCATCATGTCGGGGTGTTCCATGACCACAGAGCCTGTCCAGGAACCACCTCGTGACAAGTGTTGGGTAGTCAAGAAGGGACATGCAGCCTTTTACCAAGAACAAGTTTCCTTGTTGCAGAGAAGCAAACATCCATGTCCTTTTGGATGTCATCTCTGCCACCTCCTCAAGCCTATTTTTTACTCGCAGACTGATTTGCACAGTCCCTGCAGAGCACATCTACCTCTCAGAGCAGGATTGCAAAAAGAAGTGTGCATATGTGAGGGAATAAAGGTCCTCCTGCCTGAGCTGGCTGGGAGATGGAAACAGGGATGAATCCTGTGCTCTCTGCCACACACCCAGCTCATGGCACTTCTTGGCTGCCTCTCTGTCCCCAGTGTCTCTGCCCTTTGGGCTGCTGGCGTCAGGGTTCGCTCTGCTGAGCTCCAGATAATTTTTGCTTAATGAACAAATGATGACTCTCACTGCTGGGTGCCGCCTTGTCCTTTTACCACCCCTCTCTGGTTCCTCCTATTTTCTTTTTTTTCTAAATTTAATGAGGTTGCTTGAACTTTTCCTCTTAAATTAGCTGTCCTAATAACCAGATGCTCCTTGGGATGCTTTAGGACGTGGGTGGATAGAGGAGAAGGAGCCTGTTAGCAGGAGTCTGGCTGCTGCTGTTCCCAAAAGCAGCTTTAGTTGAGGGCAAGGGCTGTGAGTGTGCTCCCAGCACCTGCCACGCTGCACCCAAAGTAGTCAGGGGAAGGGGGCTAGCGTTTTTGGAGGAGCATCCACTCAAAGGAATGATCTAAACAGTGCTGGTGTGGCTGGAGCCCCAGAGTAAAGCCCAATGAAAAAGAGAAGGCAAGTGTCCTTTTTCCTGGAGCTGAAGCGTTTGTGAGAAGTTCAGAAAGCTTCAACTCTCCCAGGTCCATTAAGGACAAGCCAGAACCGGGGCTGAGCACATCTGCTCCCCTTGCACACGTGCCCTGGGTGCAGAGGGAGGGGGTTTCTGATAGGGTCCTGGCGTACCTGCTGCCAACGCCTGTGGGTTTGTGTGGGGCTTGGGAAGCTGCAGGAGAGCGTTGCTGTCCCCTGTGCCTGGGGTGGGGGAGCTGACTTTTGTCCATGACGTCTGAGGGGTCTCACGCAGCTCAGGTGTGCGGCTTTGTCTGGGAAGCACCTCCTGCCAGGGGCATCGTGGAGACGTGGAGCAGGTTGTGCTATGGGATCCTCTGCCACTGCCTGGGAAGGGAGCACAGCCTCAGACGGGTAGGCTGGATGTGTGACTAGCAGAGCCCACGACAAGCAAGGAGTTCAGGCCCTGGGTTGGAAAGCTGACCTAATTTCCACTTCTTGTATCTTCTGTCGGATTCTATTCTTCCCTTTCTCCTATCTTAGTTACTTCTGTTCTGTTTTTTTTTCCTGTGCCCTTTCTCACTTGCTGCTTGAGCTCACCCAGTTGCACTAGGAGATGCATTTCTATTGGCATAATCATTCCAGGCAGTCGTTAATGTACCAACAAGGATACCATTGTAATCGAAGGATTTATTACTACTGCTGTGAAACAACTTCCATGCTGTCTCACTTAACTCTTCAGCTCCCCTCCTGTCTTCTGCCAGCAGCTCAATCAGTAGCAAACTGCCCTTTTAAAAAAACTGCAAGCATGCAACCTGGGGATGTGTTATTTTATTCTGGCTTCTTCCTGCTTTTACCATAGGATGCTGCAGTGATATGAGTGAGAGTAAGTTCAGTGCTTCACTATCCATTTCTGGATTGTGTTGGAGCTGAAAGTGACTTTGTTGTTAAATTTCTCATTTAAAATAAGATTTAAATATTTCCATGAGGATGGAAAGTATATTTTGACCGCAGCAGTAGTGTGGCCTAAAGAACTGTGCAGGGCCTCAAAGGGAATTCACTTTTCAGAGAAGTGTAAGACTTCTTTTTTAGTTTAGTTAGACAATTACTAGTATTTTATCTGCCTTTAACTACCCTTATTTTTCAGTGCAGATGGGGTTTTGCTGAAGGAAAGTTATCCCCAAACAACCAGACTATTGATACTTGTTTTTCCCGGTGGTAGCCACAGCCTGTGGCTATATGTTGGTAGGCAAGGAAGAGAAGAGAAGAGAAGAGAAGAGAAGAGAAGAGAAGAGAAGAGAAGAGAAGAGAAGAGTTCTGCACAGTCACAGTGAAAATACCTCTTGGGGTGGTAGGTTTTCCTTCTCACATTCTGGTCCTCGGGTAGGACCTTGGGCAGTGGAGGGAGCTTATAAGCAGCAACAATAGAAACAAAGCTTTCCTCTGCCTGCAGCCACCCGAGAGTTTCTAGCTGGTACTTAAAAATGGAACAAGCTAAAGAGATGCTACTAGGACTGGCGTGATCAGCTCAGATTTTTTGCCATTTGCAAAGGTGACATTGAGGGTCTTCATCAGTTTTGCAGCGTAACAGGCTGCGTTTCCTCCCTGCTGAAGGCACTACACGCGCTCGTGACTGACAGGGAGGAGTGCCTGGTGTGCTGCAGCAGGTATGGATCAGCATGTGCAGCTAATTGCCAGGCACGAGGGCTCCAGAGGGATTACACTGCTAATCTAGATACTGCTCCTGCTTTATCAGCACCTCCTCCCTCCCGCCGCACGCCTGCGCGCGTACTCGGGTCCTGTACGGAATAGGAATCAGTAGTGCTGTGGGCGAGGGATGTAAAGGAGCGGGGATCCCCGAGAGCTTCCAGGGACTGGGAGACAACAGGTCCCTTCCAGCTGCTCCTGTAGCAACAGGGTGTCTCTGGTGGCAGACCCTCCCTCCTTCCCTGGGATGGCGTGGGTGGCCACAGCAGTGTTAGCAGGTTTTGCAGAGTCGAATAACAAAGTGCTGTGTTCCTGTTCCTCATATTCCCACTCTCGTTGCCATTCACGTGCCTCCTGGTGCTCACCTCTGGGTTCACCAGGGTAGCTCTGGCATTGCTATTCCCCTTGAGCATCTTGTTTCTGTCTTGCATGCACAACTGGAGGGCTTTGGAAGGTTTGTTGGTGCTGAGCTGTGATCCCTGGGGTGACAAGATGTCGTGGGGCAGATGGAAACAAAACTTTTGCATTAATTCCCTGTAAAATCCAGGGTGTATGTCTTAGCCAGAAACAGGTTCTTAGGAGTAGAGAATAGCTGTATTTGTTCTTCCTAAACAGTTCACACCTGATTCTTAATAAGCTTAGTTCTGTCCAGGTGGTCTGAAGCAGGCAGCTGGGGACACAGGGTAGCACCACAGCGTGTCTCTAAGGTGTATCAGTGGGTAAAAGCTATAAGGAAATCCAAGGGAAGAATAGATTGCTGGGTTTTTCTTATTCTGCAGTGGCCCTGAGATGGTCCAGCTGTTTTGGTTAGCCTAAGTTGTTTTACTCCTGAAGAGCCTGAAGTGTAATGCTGCTGTGGTGCTAAGTGATTTTCACAGCATTGTTTCACCAGCTTGAGCTAGAGAGCCTCTGGCTCCCAGCCTGATGCTCCTCCTGCATTGCTTAGCAAGGAAAGGGAGTCTCAGGCAGGTTTGCTGCCTTGCCTGGGAGTAGAGAAAACGTTGGTAGATCTCTGCTTTGTGTTGGCTCATAAAAGCTTTCATAGCCTACCCCTCGGAGGTGTTTGGGGTCTTGGAGACCCAAGGATGACCCAGAGCCAGCCTGGGGAAAAGTGAAGACACCTGGATCATTCTTGTGTGCATGGGCAGAGTTCAGCATGGCACTGAGAGCTGCTGGAAGCCTGGAGCCTGTCCTGGAGCTTGGAGAAGAGTGTGCTGAGGTGTGCACCAAGAGCATACCTGAGAACCCCAGTCTCTGCTCCCTACCTGTTTTCTGACAGACTGTTAGCCAGCTCTTTGTCCTGAAATCAGCTGTAATTAGCTCACTGAGTTCTCATGGATTGTGTGTGATTGAGATGTGTGCGTTTGAGGTGGGTTTGACTGGAGCTGGGTGTGCAGGCTTCCCGAGGGCTGCCCTGGCCAGTGGGGAGCAGCTCTGAGCTCCTCCTGGTCCTGGCAGCTAGGCCCTGGACTCTCCCTGCCTGGGTCCCTGACACCCTCTAGTGGAAATATTTATATATAATATTCCAGGAGCTTTCAAAACTTGGTAGTGGTTGTGAGCACCCTGTGCTCAGCAGCCCATCCAGTGCCTTCTGCAGTGACCTATGGCTTTGAGACTCATAGGAAATGCTGTATTCCTTGCTTTTAAGTGTTGTAAGTACAAGCTCAAAGCTGTCAGCTGTGACTGGCTCAGGGATGATAGTGAAGTAGATTTGCTCCCAGGAATTGCTTTTCAGTCTCTCCTCTCCTTGTCCAGCTGCTTGCTGCCAAACCTAACCTTGATGCTGGAGAGAAGGGAGTTCTACTGACACTTGCAGAGGATCATGACAGCTGCGGGGCTGGACTTTTGTTTGGGGACAAGGAGGAGGCAAGGCTGGGTGCTGGGGGAGGTGCAGAGAAGGCTGCCTGGATGGGAGGGGGGAAGAGAAGAGAGAAGAGAAGAGNAGGATGTGTCCTGCAGCATCCCACTTGGCTCTGATTCAGGTGTGGCTCTGCTCCCTTTCATACAGGGAGGTGACTCTCATCTAAGCTTGTCCTTGCTTTCAAGTGAAGCTCAGCCTGCAGAGTGTCCCCAGAAGTCCTGGTGCTTCCTGCGGCAGGTGGCTGCAGGATGAGTGTGGGCGGCTGGCAGCAAAGCCAGGGCTCCCAGGTGAGCACTGTGCAAAGACTCACTCATGTCCTGATATGCAAACTGATGTCTGTGAAGCCTGAGCACAGTGACTGGCTTGGGAGGAACTTCTCTTCTGAGAATGCACATCCTGCATGCTCTGTCCTGCCCTGGTGAGCACCTTGGTGGTGTTCCCTGCTTTCTTTTTCCTCTGTGACTTCCCAGCCCTAGTCTGCTCCAGCCTGATGGGCTAAGCCGTGCCTGTAGTTCTGTCGTTACATGAGAGTCACAGAATGGATGAGTTTGGAAGGGGCCACTGAAGGTTATCTAGTCCCATCTCCCTGCTTGAGCAGGGTCCCACAAAGCACATTACTCAGGATTGTGTCCAGAAGGCTTTTGGGTATCTCCAGAGAAAGAGCCGTCACAGCCTCTCTGGGCAGCCTGTTTCAGTGCTCTTGTCATCCTCACAGAAAATAATTTTTTCCTCATATTTCTCTCCTCCTACTGCTCAGCACCACCTGGCTGTACCTTCTTGACGCCTGCCCTTCAGATACTTTCATACATTGATGAGGTCTCCTCTCAGTTGCCCCTTTTTGGTGCAGGCCAGTGGGGTCTGTGCCTTGGGAATAGCATTTTCTCTTCTCCTACCAACTTCCCCTCTCACTGAACACAGGACCCGAGGCACATCTTGCAGTGTAAATAAAACAGCTGTTTGTTCATCACTGAGTAAGTATGAGAGTGTTGGTGTGAAGCTCAGAGCCTCCCTGCTGTCCCAGCCACCTCAGGGCTCTGGCTTGTTCCGCCCTGATCATCTGATCCTTGAAAAACTGGGCTTTCATGTATCAAACAGGTCTCGAGTCCTCCTGGTTAGGGAGGTGGCACTGACTGAATATATGTCCCTGCCATGCTGATGTAAGACAACAGCCTGAGGCTGTGTGCAGCCCTAAAGGTCTTACTGGTTCCTCTAACCAGGAGGATCTTGGTTGGCTTTTTTAAGTAAAGCAGCAGGAGGAATGCAGCACTTTGTCAGGTGTTACCACAGTTAAATTACAGCGTTAACCACATGCCAACACCTCCTGATCCAGGAGTGCACTTGCAAAAACTTGCCTGTGTGGGATAAAGGATGCTAACCTTCCAGCCAGGTTATGACCTGGAAATACAGAGTCATGGTTCCAGATGGCAAAATGTCTGTGCTAGCCTCCAAGCTACTCAAGCAATGGTGTGGCAAGTGCTTGCCTGAGACCCAGCCTTCAGACAGGCTTCCCAGCATGACTCCTGGGAAGTGGGGAGCTCCACGTCTGCCAAGCCACGTGCCCGTCCCCTCTTGGAGCATGACCTGGTTTGTCCTAAGAGCCAGACAGGATCCTGGGGTCAGCAGCTCCCTGCACTTAGCCAGAGAGCAGCTGTGGTGCTGAGTGGGGCTGGAGGGCATACAGGGAACTGGTGGGGTATGCAGGACTCTCACATCAGGGGAGAGAGGACAGGCGCTTTTCCTTCACAGGTACCTGCACTCACCCCATAAGCTACTGCACAGAGGCTCTGCATTCCGAGCATCTCCGAGGGAAAGTCACTCCAGCATGATGAGGCTTAATTTATTTAAATAACACAAGAGAAGCTGTAAGAGCCCATGGCTGGAGGGCAAAGAGAAAAGGAGCTGTGCATCTGTGAAAATTACTCAGTAGGGGTTTGAAATGAGAAGTTTCAAGCTTGTGCAGACAGCATGAACTGGCGAGGTTAGTTGTTGCTGTCACCACTGTTTGGGAGTCAGGGGTAAGGGAAGAGGTGAAATAAGAAGGATCCTGGCCAGAAAACATTGCCAGCAAGCATGGGATAGGGGATCTCCAGTGAGAGAGATGAGGGGAAGGGAGGGAGTAGAAGATGTGGTGGTCACAGGGACAGAGACAATGACCTGCAATGTAAGTAGCCTTACGAGGTACTTTTCCTGTTGGGCGGTAACCTGGGTGGTGAACATGTGGTAAAAGGAAATGCTCCCATCCAGACTGGATGTGGGAAGATTTCCCTCTCATTTACTCCCAACTTGTTCCTTTTTTTCTTTGCCCTCTTCTGATTTTGACTTTTCTGCCAGAAATAATCCCAGTGGTTGTCTTCACTGCAGCTCGTTGCTCTCTGTAGCGGTGCCTGAATGAAACAGATGCAGCTTCTGGTAGCTCAGCTAATTTTGTCAAACCATCCAGTGCTGTCAATGAAACCAAACTGAGATATGTTAATTATATTCCACTGGTATGTGGCAAAACTGTGGGCATTAACAGGCTCACTAACATGGCCTTGTCTGCAGAGCTGGGGAGAAGGTTTACATTCTTCTTTCCACGTAATGTTTCTTGGGACAGCAAGATCTAAAAAGGCTTCTTTATTAAAGTCTTATCTTCTGGTGGTAGAAACTCTTGCTAAATCCAAGCAAGGTTGGGGGGCTGCAGTTTTTGGTTTTCATCCTGATTTTAGCAGCTATACTTCCTTTCCTCTAGTTAATCAACTAGAAAAGTAGCCAGCAGGTTTACGACCAAGGGCCTTGACGTGGCTGTGTCCTGGGAGCGAGCACTGGTCAGAATGCAATTGTATCGCTGCCCTTTGTGGAGCCAGTTCCCTCTGAATGCAGAAACCCCTTCCTTTGGCCTGAGGGGGTCATTAAAAGATAAAATGATATAAACAAAGGAGAATAGAATTGGATCTCCTGACTTTTTTATGAAGGAAGATTAAAGGAACTGAATATGTTTGGCTTGGCCCCACCAGTGACTGAGGAGGGGTGAAGACCATGCCAGGGCTGAGGGATGTGGGCAAGAGAGGGGGTCACAGAACATGCTGGGGGGCACGTGATGGAGGAGAGGCTCCTCGTGGCAAAATGCCTTGATGGAAAACGGATGCATTAAACTGTGCTGCTCTGCAGCGTGACAGAAAACCTTGCTCATTTTCTGGGGCCCACTGAGCAGGAGTTTGTGCTGCAGGTCATGGTCTTTCCCAGACAAGGGCTTTGGGGACAATTTTCTTCTTAGGGGCTATATGTGAGTTAACACAGCCTTGCTAATACTTAATGTTTAATTGAGACTGTAAAAAGAAACTTCTCCCCCAGCTCTCTTTTAAGGTGTTTGACCCTTACAGTCAGCATTTTGATGTTGCTAACTCTGGGTTGTTTCTGTCTTGCAGTGATCCCGGACTCGCTGCGGGTGACGGCGGTCCCGCAGACACTGAACAAGGTGGAGCACGACTCCCTGGAGCTGAAGTGCGAGGTGTCCAAGAGCACAGCCCAGCACAGCCACGTCTCCATCGCGTGGTACCGGCAGCGAGGCAGCGAGGCGCCCGTCGAGGTCGTCTCCCTCAGCCGCGACTTCGTGCTGCGGGCCGGCAGCGCCTACGCCCAGCGACAGGCCACGGGGGACGTGCGCTTGGACAAAGTTGGGGAGACCACCTCCAAGCTCACCATCTACAACCTGCACCCATCAGACCAGGGCGAGTTTTATTGCGAGGCAGCAGAGTGGATCCAAGACCCGGACAGTTCTTGGTATGCCATGACCCGCAAGCGCTCCCAGGGCGCCATCGTCAACGTGCAAGCCACTGGTCAGTGTCCCCTCTGCCTTTTCTCCCTTGGCTGGGCAGTGGGAGGAGGTGGGAGATGGGGCTGTGCCTTGTTAAGTGGCTGGGGTTTGGCTCCCTGCTTTGCCACGTGCCCCACTTGGGGGCTGCTGGCAGGGTGAAACAGGGCAGAGGAAGGCTCAGGCACTGCCTGCACCCAAGGGAAGTGTCAGCAAAGGGCAGCAAGGGGGCTTGGGTGGCTGGCCCTGTCTCCTGATGTGGTCAGGGGTCTGGGGGCGGGACAGAAGCTAAAACATCCATCTTAAGCACTTAGTGCTAGCACAGACAGTGAGGATTTGGGTGAGTTAGGAGGTAAGAGTGATACAGCAGGGAAGAAAACTAAAAATTTCAGCAAGCGCTTTTGTATCGCACAAGGTCCATTTACAAGTCAAGATTCTTCACCTATCCCCCAGCACAGGTTCCTGCTGAGGATCTAAAGACCTAGCTGAAGTCTTTGTTCCTCTCTGGTATCTCCAGAAGTCCTGCCTCTTGACTTTGGCTGAGCAGGGTGTGAGTAGGACTAGGCTCCAGATCATATTTCACAGTGGTACTGGATGCTGGTGTCACACCAGAGCTACCACCTGGAGGAAAGGGATGTGACTGAGGAAGCCTTTGCTTGCTCTTTGCTTGATGGGAAAGAAGGTGCCTCTCTGGCAGCACAGCCCATCTGGTCTCCCACAGCAAAAGCAAGTCCCTAACCTTTTTACCTCTGGATGTGCTTGTCTGAGGGATATTGGCTATGCAGGGAGTAGCAAGTTCTGAAGACCTCACATGAGGTGTGCTGTCTCTCTTGGTTTTGCCATCCTGACACAAGTCAGTCTCTCCCCAGACAAGGAGTTCAGTGTCCGGCTGGAGACAGAGAAGCGGATGTACATCGTGGGCGAGCCCGTGGAGTTCCGGTGCATCCTGGAGGCGCAGAACGTCCCCGACCGCTACTTCTCCATCTCCTGGGCCTTCAACAGCTCCCTCATCGCCAGCCTGGGACCCAACGCTGTGCCGGTACTCAACAACGAGTTTGCCCAGCGCGAGGCCCTGGGCCAGCTCAAGGTGGCCAAGGAGAGCGACAACGTTTTTGTGCTGAAGATCTACCGCCTGCGCCTCGAGGACAGCGGCAAGTACAACTGCCGGGTGACCGAGCGGGAGAAGACTGTGACGGGAGACTTCATCGACAAGGAGAGCAAGCGGCCAAAGAACATCCCCATCACTGTCATGCCACTCAGTAAGTAGGGGCGTGCCCGTCCCCTCCTGGGGGCATTGCTGTGCTGGGCAGGCAGCTGGGAAAGGCGTGAAGTGCCCAGACCGCAGCAGTACAGGAGAGGGAGGGTAAGAGTTCACATGCTGTTCAGGTTTGGAAGCCCGGCTGGCAAAATGTATTTTTGTTGTTGGGAGGGCGATGAAGAGGAGGGATGTGTGTCAGGCTCATTGGTGGGGAGTCATGCCCCCACCTTGGTAATGACACCAAGCTGGCTCTTCCGTTCTTGAGCTGAAGGTACATGTGACAGCCTCTGACTTGCTCCTCACATCTGTCTCCTGGCCTTGCTCTGCAGGGAGCTGGGTGCTCTGTAAAGTACTCAGTGGGCATAGTGGGGAGACCAGCTTGGCCTTGGTTTATCCTCGGAGCTGCTAAGTTCCTGCAGGCTGTTACGTGATGGTGATTCAGCTGTCTTGCAAGACAGCTGTACTGGAAGAAATCAGGTGTGCTCCTTGAGCCCCAGTGCTCTTCAGCATGGAGCTCCATCCTGATCCCTGTGTCAGCCAGCTCTGGAAAAAAAACAACTGGAGGCTTGCCTTGAATTGTTGTTTATATTTGTCAGATAAACATGATAAATACAGAAATAACAGGTTGAGAGGAGAGATTCCGCTGACTCATTCTTTGTTTTGCTCTCTGAAACTCTGGTAGCCGTAGCATGGTGAACCACGCATGGGTTGCCCGGCTGCCATGGCAGTGGGTTTGGGCCAAGCAGAGGGTAGCTGCAAGAAGATTTTGTGCTATACTGGCTTCCTGTCTCCTAGATTTGTAGGGAAATGCAGCCCTTTCCTCTAGCTTTTTTTTCCCTCCTCATTTCTCCAAAAGAAATTCTGTTTCTTTTCTCTCCTACCAATGTTTGGTCTCATTTGTTTGGCTTTGAAAATCACTCTGGCTAAAAATCTTGCATTGGACAAATATCTAAAAGGTATTGTTTCTAGACCCAGCCACCTTTCAGACATTTGATTCTTGCCTTTGATAAATCACCAGCTGTAGGAACAAGCATGGTGATTTTTTTAAGGGAGCTGAGTGTCCATAACTCTGATGGAAGGCAGCAGGAGTAACCAGCACTCAGTATCTCTGAAAAACCAACCACAAAGCCTTACCCCTCTGGGAAGCTCAAGATACCAGATATTTTTTGAACGTTACCAAACAGTGATAGCTACCTATAGTGTCACTAGCAGTGGGAGTTTGGGAGAGCTTCTCCCAGAAGGTGTTGGCAAGATGGTGATCAGGATGACGTGAATTGAAAAAGCCACAGGGCACTGGAAGCTTTTTTTTTTTTTGGCATAGCCAGTTGCACGCAGTGCATATTGTAGCAACAGAAATTCCCTCAAGTTTTGCTGAGATCCCATCCTGGACCTGTGACCAGAAGACACGGCAATGTCTGCTGAGCTGTAGGCAGAGATTTCTCCCAGCTTTGGCCTACACCTGCCTTGAGTGTGCAAGTCACCAGGAGCAGCTCGCTGCCCACCCAGCTGTTTTTGGATGTGGTCACGCGTGAGGTTAAGACGTGCCTGGACCCAAATGCGTGGGCAGTCTCCTGCACCTGGTGGAAAGCGTCTCTGGCCAGCAGCATCCTTCTTGCAGCCCGAGCAGTGGCGAGTGTGTATCATCTCCCCTGTGTATATGCGTTTCTCTCCTTAGAGACCAGCATGTCCTTGGAGATAATCAACAACGCCAGCTATGTCTTGGAGGGAGAGAGCCTGCGCTTTGGCTGCAACGTGCGCTCGGGCTTCGGGCCGCAGAGCCGCCTCTCGGTCACCTGGCAGCTGGTGGACAAGCTGAACCGGCGCAGCGAAATCGTGCGTCTGGACCGGGAGGGCACCCTGCACCCCGGCCCCGCCTACGCGGAGCGCAGCAGCTACGGGGGCATCCAGGTGGAGCAGGTCCGCCCCGGCTCCTTCACCCTGGAGATCTTCAACAGCGTCAAGGCGGACGAGGGCCACTATGAGTGCCGGGTGGCCGAGTGGACGCGGACTGTGGATGGGGAGTGGCAGATGGTTGGGGAGCGGCACACGAGCACCCCGGTGTCCATCACTGCTCTGGGTGAGTACTTGAGGCCTGGGGGGCCCTGGGGCCATGGTCCCCCCCCGTGCCTGGCCGTCCCCCAGAAGGTCTCCTGCAAATCACTGAGGCTGTTCTCAGCGCTCCTGCCTTTGCTTGGCAGCAAAATGGAGGCACCCAGCAGCCTGCCCACAGCTCCTCGTAGGTTGGTGCAAAACGCCTGCATGCGCCGTTGAGCGTGGAGGCAAAGTCTGAGGGGTGGCTGTGGTAAAGCAGGGAATGGCTGAGGAGAGGGATAGGGCTTCCAGTGTCCTTCAGAGGAGAGAGGCTGCCAGTCCTGTGATGTGTTCTGCCAGTGCTGGAGCTGCGTTTTGGTCAGTGCAGTGGTGGTGCTCCATTGGCCGCCCACGGACAGTGAAACCTCCTTGCCTGCCCTGGGTAAACCTTCCCTCTGCACACAGCAGATCAGGAGTGCAAAATGCTGGGCATCTGTTGGCCCAAAAAGCAGAAGTGGTGGGCATCTCTGACAGAAAGCACGAGTCAGGAACGGTCCGTGATCACTGCCTCTGCAGGGAGGCACTGAGCTGCTAGCCCAGAACCACAATGTTGTCCACGACCAAACTAAACCAGTACCTGGGATCATTGCAGCTGATACTCTGCTCTGCCAAGGGGCTCCTCTGTTTAAACACAGTGAAACCCACCTCATTTTAGGAGAGGGCAGGTAGGGAGTTTGGCATTTTGCATGGATTGTGAGTTACTTCGGTCCTCTGGTTCCAAAAGTGATCTGCAGAAGGCTGAAGAAGGGATGACTGCTTCTATGAGGTCACTGATTTTCAGAATGCCAAGGCTAAGACAATCAGGGAGCTCTGTTGAAAGGTTGAGATAGGAATTTTGGCAGGAGGGTGGGGATTGTGTGGCTTTTATTGGTACTCTGAAGTATTAATCTTAAGCTTTGACAAAATGTGTGTGAGACCAGACTTGGAAGTTGTATTCTCTGATGAAAATCTTGCTTTTTTCCTCCTTTCCTTTACTTTTGACCTCCTTTCAGAGGCTGTTTTGGCTGTTTTTTGGAGTTAAAAATCTTTTTGGTATAGCTTCCGAAGGCAGGTAGGGATGTTCTTCTGTAAAGAGCTAAAGGAAGATTCTCATCTAGTTTCAATGGTGTCTTCCTCATGAGGTCAGCAGCATTTGGCCTGCTACAAGTGCCAAGTAGCAGCCCTTCCCTTTACTCTGCCACTTGTAAAAGTCTTTGAGATTAAGCACTGAGATTTTAAAATGTGTCACTTCTACTCTTGTTAAAATTTAAGATGCTCAGAAGTGCACAGCAGTTCCAGAAGATGTGATGCAAAGGTTGTCCCACCTCCTCCGCTCCTCAATCACCGGCTGTTGAGCATGTTCTGTCTAGTCCTAAGGAATTCCTAGGTCTCCAACTAGCAAAGCTGAAGTATCTCATAAAAATGTAGTAGAGAAACTTTTGAGTATTGTTTTGCCACTGAATCTGGTATTTTTTTGTTCAGCTTAATGTTTTTGAAATGTCCTGAGAAACTCAAATTCAGGGTGCTTAGAAAAAAAAGCAAGAGAGGTTTATGGCTTCAGAAGCTGCTGTTTAAAAAAAATGCAGTAAATTTAGTGACACTCACATTTCAACTTAAGGTCTCATCATTTGCCAGCCTGCCGGAGTAAGAAACTCTTTAGCTGATGATGTTCAAACCCATAAATCTAACCACAGGGTGGTTTCAGAAGCAACAGCCAGAAGAGAGAGATGTGCTGCCAGAAGAGACCAGATGTTCCTCAACTTCTGAGGCTCTTGAGTGACTGGCATGGACATAAGCCCCTGTCTGGCCAGGGAAGGAGGGGGTGAGGGGCGGGCTGTTAGACATGACTGGCTTTTACAGAAGATCAATCCACTTCTATGCATTTTGTACTGAGTCCCAAAAGAAAAAGGGCTTTTGTTTGTTAACCTAAGTGCCATGGCCATGTTGATGGAGTTGAAGACCTGAGAAACACACCACGCTTCTGCATGACTTCATGAAGCTTCCTTGCCCAGGCCAACTGGACAGTAAACTTGATGAAGTCAGCTAATCCTGGTGAAATTAAGTTGGCTTTCTAGGGCCTTCTTTGGCTCAGGGTTTCTCTGGGGTGGGCCTGGTAACACACTTACTGGGGCAGGAAGGAGGGCTGCTGCATGGTCTGAAGGTGAGGGCTTACGTGGGGCTGAGACGCAGCAGCTCTGCAGGGGAGGCAGCCTGGGTCTGACACTGCCCTCCTGGGTAATCACTGAACATGCTGGGAGAGGCTTTAATCCCGAAGATTGACCTGTTTTCTCAGTAATTACACATCTCAGAGCTCTGGCACGGTGACGCTGCGGGGTTACAGAGGCACTTGCTGGAAGTGTGCAGATTTGGTGGGCTCCATGCTGTGCCCGGTCTGCCTGCAGCAGCAGGGAGCTCCTGGCTCATCTTTTCAAGCTGGTGGCAGACTGAAGCTCCGTGCTGATCCAGAAGATGTTCCTTTTTTGACTGGGCACTGTCTGGGGTCTCCTCAAGCAGTGGCAGCTCTGCTGAGAGCTGGGGTGGTCCGCACTGCAGGCAGAGGGAGAACTGTCAGCCCATGTGGGACGCCCCATGGAACCTCTAAGGAGGGAAGCGCTTCTTGGGGATATTGGCAGAAGAAAACAAGGTCCCTGCTAAGTCTGCTGGCCACACTGAAGTGATTGAAGGAGAAGAAAATGTTTCTGCACCTTGGAGCAAACGAGCAATGGCAATTCTCTGACTGAATATGTAAGCCTGACTGGCTTACAGTTGACTAACTGGAATATGTTACCTTTTAATTAGTAATAGACTGCTGATTTCAACTCCTCTAAACAACCTAGATTGCTGGGGGCAGACAAGTCAAAGCATATTGACCAGCTTGCAGAGTGGCAGACATGCGAGAATAACTGCATAAAACTGTCCTGGAGGTGCGATCTGGAAGAGAACAAAAGCTGTGCTGTGTGAAGAACAGGAGTAACCAGCTTCTCTTTCAGTTTGCCTCCATCCTGGGGTTTTGTAACCATTGCCACCTCTACTATGCATGTTTTGAAGGCTGCTGCTTCTTGCTTTCCTCATTCTTCCTCCAGCTGCAGCAACCAGACGCAGACGTGGGTTGGGGGACAGGGTGGGACCCCCTGCCCAATAGGTGGATGTGAATCACAGGGGGCTGGTGCTGAGTAGGTGCTCTGCCAGGTCCTGCTCCCTTGCCACTGTGCTGCTGCATTTCCATACAGGGTTTTGGCAGCCCGCAGAGGCTGGCTGCCTACTTTCTGTATGTCTCAGGGGATCTCACTCCTCTGGGCAGAAATCATGGGCAATCCTGTTATGGCTGCGGCCTGTGCTCACTCAGGCGGTCACTGCTGCTCAGGCAGTCACCGCTTGTGTGGTTTTGCCTCTGCTTTTCACCTCACTTGGCCAGAGCAAATGAGAAGCTGACACAACTCGAGTCGCTGGTTACACCACTGGATGACCACACTCTGGCTTTTGCGTGCTGACAGCGGGGCCTCCTCGGGCAGGCGTCTCAAAGCCCTCTCCTCTCTTCCCACAGAGGCCGGATTCGCCGTCACAGCCATCTCCCGCACCCCGGGGGTGACCTACAACGAGTCCTTCGACCTCCAGTGCATCATCAAGCCCCACTACCCGTCGTGGGTGCCGGTGTCGGTGACGTGGCGCTTCCAGCCGGCGGGCAGCACCGAGATCCACGACCTGGTCACCTTCACGCGCGACGGCGGCGTCCAGTGGGGCGACAGGGCCGCGGGGTTCCGCACCCGCACCGCCATCGAGAAGGCCGAGTCCAGCAACAACGTGCGCCTGAGCATCAGCCGGGCCAGCGACACCGAGGCCGGCAAGTACCAGTGCGTGGCCGAGCTCTGGAGGAAGAACTACAACAGCAGCTGGACCAGGCTGGCGGACAGGACCTCCAACCTGCTGGAAATCAGGGTCCTGCGGCCAGGTGAGTGCCGAGGGTGTATGGAGAGGGTTGAGGGGCATGTCGGGGAGATGGGGTATGCATGTGCTGATGCACACATACATCCCCTGAGTTAGGGCTGCTCTTCTGGCAGTGACGGGTGTTTCTCACTCTTAGCTGGCTCAGCTCTTTGTGATTATGTTGGAGCTCCTTTATCCACCTCTGTGGGAGTGGGTCCTCTCTTTGCCTCTTGTATGCTGTTCCTGGGGTTTTCTTCTGGGAAGTGAGGTGGCTGAGCTCAGTCCAGTCTCTGGAGTGTTCCTGTGAGACAGAGGTGGTTTTCAGGTCACCACCTCCATTTATCAGGGCAGACTCTGGAAAGAGAGGAGAAGAATGGGGTAAACAGGATCAAAGAGAGGGATGTGTTCCCACCAAAGCTGCACGTGCACCATTCGTGGGGTGCTGCAGCTCTGGTCTAATAACTGGGTGCGTCCATTCTGCTGGAGGCACCCTCAAAAACAGATGGTGATCAAAGAGCCTGATTTTCATCCTCACAAGAAATTGAGCCCTTTTGGCTGAAAGTCTCTACAGCCATGAGTGCCCACAGAGTATGCAACAGGTGCCTGGCATGGCAGGGGCAGTCAGAAAACCTACAAGGTGCTGTCCCTGTACATCCACTGGAGAGAGTTGGGGTCCTTCTCTAGGCCTTGTCACTGATATTTTGGTGGTGCTCCTGTTGTGCATAAAAGGTGCAAAGGTACGTGACCATGGTAGCTGTGGGCTGTTGCTGGGCTGAATGGTGTATTGCTGTCTTGGCCTTAGGGATGGAGTGGGTGTTGGGAGTGAGGCTTTTAACACCTTCAAGACTATTGGCTCAGGTCCTTGCTGCATGTTAGTCCTCCTTCTGTGTCCCTGTGCAGAAGGACTCCTTCCTAGGGTCCCTCCTGGTTGGGCTTTGTGTTTTTCCCATCAGTATCCCTCTTCATGCTCCCTCCACCTTCCCCAACCCTATCTTCAGACAACTCAGGGGATGCTGTGAGCTCCAGCCACCTCATGAACTCTCCATCATTTTCCTTCCCTCTCTCTCCCTTGCTCTCATCTCCAGGTTAATCTTCTCCATTTATCTTGATTATGCTGCCTTGTAATACATGTTTTACTGCTTGCAAGTTCAAGTTGGTGACGTTCATCATTTTAGCTTACTACCCTAGGAAACAGTGTTGAATGGATGTGGTCCCTGGAGTAACATGCTTCTTCGCAGCCCTGTGCATGCATATCTGCGTGTGAGACAGAGATGGAAAGAGAAATCCTTGATAGCAGCTTCAGGAAGGGAACCTGTGTGTCACAGCTCAGGGTGGCAGGCAGCTCAGTTAAGCCATGCTCTGGCAGCCTGTTGTTCTTTACTGGAGCACTAACCCTCAAGTGATGCCTTAACAGAACAAGTTGTCCAGGTCTCCATGGTTTTTACCTCTCCCTGTCTCCCAGCTGCTCAGCAAACGACTGCAAAATAAATCTTAGCTGTCAGTTCAATGAGCCCTGCATAGTGTTTGAGGCATTATGGCTCACAAGTGGGGATGGAAGAGGGACTCGACAGAGCTCTCCCAGCACCATGGCTGCAGTCCCTGTGTTTTTTTTACCGTGTCCCAGACAGCCTCTGGGAGCAGGTGGTTGATGTTCTCCATGAATGAAATGTTGGCAGTCAGACCAGGGGCTGCTCTGGGTCCCTCTGGTTTTGCAGGTGGCAGAGGCTTGTATTGTGTCATCCCTGTGTCTTTGGCTGGAGGATCTCCAGAGAGGATCCAGGATGATATGGGAGACACCTTCCCCAGACACTTCTGAATGAATGTCCTAGAGCCCTCCCAGTCAAACCTGTGCTGATGAAGTGGGTGCTGGTTTTCAGATAAATATCCAGGGCTTCTCGAAAAAGAGTCATTCAGGACCCCCCCAAAAGACTGAACAGGTGACAGCAATGTCTGTCTACTTCTGTTCCACTACAGTCACCTTAATCTGAGATAACTTCAGGTTGCTGTTTGGTGTCTCAGTCCTTGTTTTTCCTTTGCCATTAGCCATGGGTGTCTGCCTTGACCCATATGCTTGGGGTGACCTATCTGCACTACCAGTCCAGTAAGGGACACCATAAAAGCAAGCTTGTCCTGGAGGTCTTTTGGCAAATGGAGCCAGCATGTGTTTCTAGACTGTATGTTAATGTGGGGATTCTAGTTCCCTTTCAAACCCCTGCTCTCTCTTTGAGTGACCTTTTTTTTGACAGGTTCCAGGTGCAGACATGGAAATCAGTATACGTCAGCCTTTGAAGTGTGTTGAGGAGAGAAAGGTAAATTAGTGGCGGCCTCCTTGCTCTGTGAAATCCCACATGCCTAAGGAATAGGGTGCTGGAGCTTCTCCTGGTGTGCTGGTTTGCCATTTCAGTGCTCAGGCGGCCTCTCCTTGGCACTCTTGGAGTGGGGTGGTGTTTCTAGATGTCATCTCTGCTGAGTGGTAGTTGTAGAGGTGGCAGTGCTGGTTTTGAATTGCACCTCTTCCTGTGGCTACAAAGTCATCTCACGTATGGCTATCTTGTGGCAAACAGGTAATGCTGAGGGAATGCCAGCAGTTTGAAAGATCCAGTCCTTTCCTACTCTTAGAAGAAATGAGCAGTATTTTGAGAAATGAAACATGTAGGGGCTAAAGGAGGGAGGAAGAAAGGCAGACAGTGGCAGAGTTAACCCAACTCTGAATACAAGGTCTGCACAAGGGATGGGACAAGTCTCCTCTATGGCGTCTGAGCCAGATTTGGCCTTTGAGAGTGACGTTCCTGATCCCTTGGACATGAAGCTGTTCTGAAGTCTGGCAATGTGAGGAAATTCCCTATAAAGCATGCTGGCAAGTGTGTGTGAGAGGTTATAGAGAATTCAGGTATCGTGTAAGTTCACCAGCAGTAGCACTGGGATCTGAAGCTCCCTTTCCTGCCCTGCTCCTCAGTGTCATGCAAGCCTGCACACCTTGGGTTGAAAGCTCATGTGTGCTTAGCAGGGACAGAAACCTGCACTGCTTTAGGGGCACTGCTGGGTTTTAACTTCTGTAGGCTGGGGCAGAAGTCCAGGCTGGCGGGCTGTTAGACATGACTGAGGACCAGACTGGCTAGATAGGCCCTGGCTATTTCATTTCCCTACAATGCAGTGCTCTCCTTTTTACTTCCATCTCTCAAGATGCCTGTTGTTTCCTTCTTGGTGAGCTCATGTTGCAGCAGAAGTGGAATAATAATAAAAAGTACATCTCAGTTCACACCAGCTGCTTCCCTGAAACCAAAGCTGGCAGGAGACCGTGCACAGTAGTGCAGCCCATACTAGAAGTGAGCCCCAAGTGCAGGAGTGGAGATTTCTTTTGTGTTTGGGGCTCCTCTTCCACTGTGGTATCTGGCCTGCCTCTGAAAACCTTTCATCCCCAAGGCCATCATCCCTTTCCCCTGAGGGTTCACCACTGTTTTCCCATCTAGAGACATTGCTTTACCCTTTGCCTTGCCCCTTTCCAGGTGGAGAAAAGCATCCAGCGTGCAAGGCTTAGTGGGCTAGTATGTGAGAGATGGATCAGGATTAGTTGTGTCCTGTCCTTGGAGAGGACATGTGTGGTAACTCCCTGGCACTTAGAGTTCTCTTGGGTTTTAGGGGAAGCAGAGGTACCTTTTAGGGGCAGCAGGTGTCTCCTTTTGAATCCAAGTGACCCCAGAAGCGTTTGGATTCAGGCTGAGCTCTCAGGGCTCACACTGTGATGCCAGCTGACCTGACTGTTCCCTGCCCCCTCCATCACACAGCATGGAGGGGGAACAGCTCAGGCTCTGGGTCGTGCCTGAGGAAGGAGGGTGGTAGATAGGCGCAGACAGCACAAGGGGAAGACCCAAGGCTGTCAGGCAGGCTCTGTTCCCGTCTCCTCCTTGGATCTTGCTTCTCCCCGCCAGGTGTCCAGGGATGGAACGCTGAGACAGCAGGTGCTGTCTGAGAGCAGTGCGTGTCCGTGTGGTCTGCAAGACTCAGACAAGGGCAGCAGACAGTGCACGACGGGGGCTGTGCTGCAATCTGGGCAGGCTTGGGTGTCTGCAAAGTGCCTCTTTTGGCAAGGAGGCTTGGAGCAGATTTGTGCTGGTGTATTAAATTGCCATTGTCATCGTGTGTGTTACTGTACTTACCATTCGCCTGCAGCACAAATGAGGGGGCAATTCGGCAGTTTAGTCCTGGGGTCGGTGTGCTGAGAGTGTATCTGGCAAGAGCAGAATAAGAAAGGAAGGCTTTCACATAACACCCCCACCCTCAGAGCAGCTTCTCACCCCTTTCCTACTCACGCACCTCCCCATGCAGCTCCCCACCCCTCCACCCTTGTGCTGTCCCTTGTCCTGTTCCTTCATGACTAATTCTGGATTGGGTGCTCAGGGAGAAGCTGCAATCGCCTTTATAAATCTGTCCTCTTGCTACTGGGTTTTTGACAGTAATGAACATGGGAGATGGGATGGCAGGGGATGATAACTGAGTAGATACCAGGGGTGCTGGGCTCCTGGCTGCTTTTTTGCAAGCTAGTGTACAGATTGATTGACCTGGGAGCCATCGAGCAAACAAGGCAGTCATGCTCTTTGTTAGAGCATTAATTAGCTTCCAGTGGCTCTCCAGGGGCCGCTTCCTAAAGTTTGGTTTATTAGGAGCTGTCAAGTTGAAACTGTCATGGAGAGGGAGGGGTGGAGGCTCTTCATACTGGCCTTGGAGGAGCTGGAGGTAGCTTCTCCCTGAACCTTACTTTAGGAGTGGGGTGAGCCAGAGCTGTGCTCTCCCTGAAGCCCTGCATTCAGGTGGATGCTGAGCCCTCTGCTACTTTCCTGCTCTCCACAGGAAACCAGAGAGTGGCTGTGCTGGGCTAGCAATGGCCAGAGAAACCTAATGCGTGGAGAATGAAGGACTCCTACCTCTTTGTCCGAGCCAGTCCATGGCAGGCACAGAGAGACTGTTCAGTCTCATGCTCCTCCTTCTTTCTGAAGGCTCACTGAGCAGCCAAGCAGTGGCTGGTTGTGACTGTGCAGACTGAAGATGCTGGGAAGATGATGAGGAGGGCACAAGACAGAGGAGAACTGGAAAAGGAGGCTGCTTTGTAGCACACTTAATGTTGGGAGAGGAGGACTGATTTTCAAGTAATTAATTACCAAGACATTTGTGGAGTATAGTGAGAAGCTTTCCTTAACTCAGATATTACTGTTAATGCCTTTATTCCATCTCATTTTAGTAATTCTTAGTAATTTCATTGTTTGAGGAATCCTCTCATGGATGGACGTGAAAGATGCCTTTCCTACTACAGGTGGCCAGTGGGATATTCCTGAGTGGAGGCTGAAACAAGTGTTTTCAAAGGCCACAAAGTCTCTACTTTAACTTGACACTCCTTGCTTCTGGCAGCATCCAGCAATGAAGTTAAGCAAGGGAAGTTAATGACCTGGAAACTTCCTTACAGAAGTGAAGTCTGGAAACTGAAATTTGCTGCTTGCTTGATCCCAGAGTGGTTTTGCTCTGCAGAACAGCGCTGCTTCCCTGCTTTGCAGCTGCCTGCTCCATCTGGCAAATGGTTGTACTCCTGCTTGAGTGATGAAGGAGTTCGAGAAGAGCTCAGAATAGAGGAGCCTGTTCCTCAGCAGCAGTGGCTGTGGCACAGAGCAGTCTCCTCTTCCTCGTGTGCTTGGGGACTTGCTCCTTTCCCTTCACTGCCAGTGGGGCAGGACCTGGTGTTCTTCCTCAGAGCTGCTGCTCCTTCCTTCCAGCACACTGAACACATGGAATGAAGGGGCTCACTGTCTGATGACCCAGAGCTGTCCCCTGGCATAGACCTGCATTAGTGACCCAGCTGGAGCCCTTTTTCTTCTGCAGATAGCAGAGGTAGGGTTGATTCTCCTACCTTGTGCCTCAGGTAGTCGCCAGTCCTGCCCATTTGCCCCGGGGAGCTCCGTTGCCGCATTTACCAGATCCTCTGGGACAGATTGCCCACTTAGACTTGATGTCACTTCTTTGGCAGTTATTTATCCCAGGCCAGCACCCCAGGGTGCTTTTTCTCCACACTTAACCATCATCCCCTCCTCCAAACATCCCTGTCTTCCTGGGTGTAAGCAGCAGGGGAGGGAGCTCGTGCTGGATGTGCTGCTGCATTCCTGATGGCTGTATTGGGGATGATGACAGTGGCCTTGGGGGGTCAGAGCTGTGATTCACCTCTCCCTGCATTTGGGTTTCCTTCTGGGAGTGGCGCTGCTTGGCTCCTCTGCAGGTTTGCCTGTGAGAGCCTTCTGTAAGAGCCGCGTGTGTTGAGCTGATTGCAGTCAGTTATGTTCAAGGTTTCTCTTGGGACTCCAGCTTGGAAAATGCACCCAGGGGCCTGACCTAAGAAGTTGAACTTTAAATGGATGAAGCATCTTGGATGCATTTCACAAGGGTGAAGAATGTGGAAGTGCATCCTTGCACCTAGCGGGACCTTGACCTGACTCAGCCTGCTCTGTGTGCCCACTGATCTTAGTGCAGGCAGTCTTTTCAGCCCCCCCAACAAGACTGACAATGCCAGGAGACCTCGGCCATATCCAAGATATGCTGCTCTCTTCAAATTAGCTCTCTCCATGGTTACTTTTTAGGTCCATTTTTTTCACTTCCATTTCAAAGTACTCTCTGCTTTCTTTCTTTGATATCTCCTGAGCAGTTTTCCACTTCTCTTTGCAGCGTGGATATACAAAACCATGATGTCAGCCTGTTTGCAGTCTGTGCACATGCACCTTCTTTGATGTTGTCTTGAACAGCTTCTCTCTCCACACACTTTAGCTTCTCATCGATTCCCTGTTTGCTCTCCTTGGACTAAAATAGTCTGCAGTGAGCAGTACTTAGATGGTGTCCAGCTCTAAAGCTTTGTACCTCCTCCTGTCCTTGAAGGTTTTAAAAGCAGAGTCAGCAGGGGCAGCTCTTGAGGGAGGGGGAGACTGGTGATGAGCAGCTTTGCAGCCAGGTGTTGACCATTCTTCTCCTGTCCCAGCTCTCCATGAGGTGAGTGGCCTTGGGGCCAGCAGGCTCAGTGCTGCAGCAGCACAATATTTCTCTTGATACATTCTCAGCCCTCCAGTCAGAGCAGTGCCCAGCCCAGGGTTCCCTCCCCATATGCCCAAGCAGCACCTTTGGCAGTCCCTGTGCATGGTGCCTGCACCATTTTCCTGTGTTCTGTATCCTGAAGAATGCTTCTCCTGGCATGAGAAACTGCATGTCCTGACGTTGGTCAAAGACTGGATTCCTGGGTTCACTGAACCTGAGATCTGCTTCCTTACAGCAAAATGGCTCCAAACACGCTGAACCTGTGGCTCAGGGTCTTTAATATATGTATGTATACATAAAAGTTTTCTCTCAAGGCCATCTTACTTTCTTAAACAGGCATTTGGGATGCTGCTAAAGAAAATTACCATAGTTTTCCTTGTCCCAATTAACGGAGAAGCAAGGAGTGCAGATGATGATGGATCTGTAGCCCATTATGCTGAAATATGTCCTCACTCCTTAAGAAGTGCAAGAATACAGTTCCTTAAGAAATGACAGATGGCTCATTTCACTTGGTTGTTCTTCCAGCAGTAATTGTACTCACTAGTTACGGAAGCAGCATTGTCCATGAGCGGTCAGTTTTGGGGAAATGGTGTCTTCATCTGCAATTAAAAATTGCCATTCCTAGGACTTGGTAATAGTGGCTCCCGGTGGGGGGAAGTAAACTCCTGCAGGTGGAGCTGATCTGGCACTTTGCTGCACAGAAGGAGGTGATCCTCATCCCCAATGTGAGCTGCTGGCTGCATGATCCTGTCCCATTCTTTGTGCTGGCACAGGTCCTGCTGTGCACCAGCTCAGTTTAGTACCCCTGCAGAAAGCTAGCCCAGTGGAAAGGAACAGTTAAAGGTGAGTGGAGTGAGCTAGTGCTTGGATGGATTCATCTGGGTCCTTCTCAGGGGACTTCCCTTTGCATGGAGAACAGCACCTGACACTGGCAGGGCTGGTGTGGGCAGTATCCAAAAGATCTCCTGATCCTGCCTGAGGTCCGAGGGAGAGCTTGCTCTCTGGATGGCAAGAAAATGAAATTTCACACCACCCAAAGCAGCTCATCTCTGTCTGCCTAGCACTCAGTTTTACAGCAGGAGCTGCCAAAAATGCCCAGGTCAGACACAGTGTGTGTGCAAGTCAGCCGTGTCCTACAGCGTGTGGTGGACTTGGTGTTCTGAGTGTCCAGCTGCACAAACTATCAACTTTTTTTGTGAGGGAAAAAATATCTCAGGAAATCCAGCCTCCAGCATTGCATGGGAGTTGGTGTGTGGTGCTGCTGTGTGTGTTACAACTTGTTCTTCTGGTGCATTTAATTACTTTTTTTTCCTAATTGACGGAGCACTCCTTTGTTTGAGCTCTTTCTGATAAGGAGCTGATTACTTGGTATGTTACTTTTTTTCTTTCTTTATGCTCAGTGGCTGTAGCTTGGTACTGAACTTACCTTCCAGAGATCCTATCTCCATATTTTAATTTACAAGTGATCAGTGAGCCGTATATTGTTTTCTGACAGCAGGCACAACTCTTGCTGGGAGTCTTTTATTCCTCCCTCCCCTCCTCTCTCTCATGCAGAACTTTTATGTGCATTTCAGGGTTTTGCAGGAAAGTTTCTGGTTTTAGGTTTGTGAGGCATCTTGCTTTGGGGTGTATTTGTTTCTTGCTGTTCTTTACAGTGACATGGTTTCTTTTCTTGGGGGAAGTCCTGTTTTTTCCAGGCCAGTGGCACATCCCAGCTGGTGGTCTCTGCCTTAGCCTTAGCTGGACCTGGGAGGCTGTGAGCTTCCCAGCTTTTTCCATCCTTGCCTTTCTGTATGTGCTGGCAGATGTATGGCTTCTGGGCTTTAAAGAGTCTTTCTGGGTCACACAGGCATTCCTGCCTGAGGCTCCACTTGGTTACCTGCTAGTTTGTTAGCTGCTCCACAGGCTCTGGCATGGTTGGTAATCCCAGGCTGTTCCTAGCCAAGCAGATGTCCTTGTCACTGCCTGCAGTCTTCACATGCGGAGATGGACTTGACCTCAGTGCTTGGTGCAGTCTGACGGTGCTGCTTTTGGGGAGGGGCAGGGCATGGGCCACTTGTAGGTACTTGGAGATGATCAAACTTCTTGGGTCTGGAGCTGGTGAGGGTGCGGATGAGCAAGTGGATCCACCATAGGGTTTGAGGAGAGGTGCCTGTTCTGCTTTGCCACAGCACCCTCTGGCACCATTTTGAGAGCATCAAACTCCACTCCCCAGGCTGCAGTAGCACAGCGTCCTTCAGTCCTGTGGCTGTGCTTGGGGCTGAGCGCTGGGCAGGGCTGTTGGACAGGGTGATGGTCAGCACAGACATGCACAGCTCCTTAAGCGCCCAGCTGGCAGCAAGAGGCTGGGGAATGTCTGGGCTGCCTGCTGGGCTATGGACTTTGCAGCAACTTGCAGAATGTGTTGAAATGCAGGTCACTTGGTGGTGTTCGGTCACAGCCTCAGCTCTTTTTGTCTGACCACACGGGAGGGGGCTGAAGCTGAGCCTTCCTCAGGAAAGGGTTAACGCTGTCTTTCCTTCCCACAGAGCTGCTCTCCCAGTAATTCAATCATGTCAGCCTGTTTGCAGGCAATAATTCATTGTTATAGGAACACTACAGTAAAGTGACAAGTTAATAATGGCAGTAATAATGGCAGGCAAAGTCTAATGCTATTTCCCTTTCTGCTGCTCCTGTTGCACCAGCAGCCTCCCATGTTGGCTAATGCAATTTGCAACCTCACTAATCCAGTTTCAGGAGGAATTGTGTTCAGTTAAAAGAGAATAGCTTTAGTAGTCGGGAGCTTAGCTGCCATGTTCCTGCCTTCTCTGGGGAGGTTACCCCGGTGCTGGAAGCCTTTGTCTTTCCTTTGCTGTGATTTCTATGCTGTGTTTAAGCCTAATGAGCACAGTCCTCCTAGGAGCATCTCGTTTTCTTCCCTTCTGCAAATGCCTTTCTTCTGATGCCTCCTCTCCAAAAGGGCTTGCACATCTTTCCCTTTTGAACGTTGGTTTGCTTTCAACTAACCTAATAAACATGAGTCACCCAGCTCTCGCCATGCTGAATCAGTAGGCCGGCGTGTACTCGCTTGACTCCGTTCAGTCATTAAAGCAGGAGTCCTTGCAGTGTCTGTGGAGGTGGTGGAGGCTCCTCAGCTCTGCTTTGTGGAAGGAAGAAGAGCTGGCAGAGGTCTGAATGTTAGTACATGTCTAAGCCTGTGGCAGTAACCTGCACTCTGGTCTCTTGAATCCCAGGCAAACATCCTCAAGGGGGAATTCAGGCACCGAGTGCTTTCCAGGCCCTAGTGGGGGAAATGATGGAGCACCTCGGGGTTGTGACCACAGGCTGAGGGAATGGCTGAATTTGTGCCCAAGGCCTGGCCAGTGCCCTTCAGGGTTGTACGCTGAGCGTGCTGGAGAGAGAGGGGTTCCTTGTAGGAAGTCACCGTGGGGCTGTGCTCTTGGAAAAGATTCTCTCCTGATCAGCCTGCTAAACCCACTGTATGGTGTTAAACCAGGGCTGGGCTCAGGTTGGGCTGGCCTCGTTTCTGCTCCCCCTGCACACGCACCTCAGCACACTGAAATCTCGGTGGAGGCTTTTAAAAGTAGGACATTCCCCCAGAAAACTTTTTGCAACATTTCATCAGTTCTTTGGAAGGAAAAGTGCTCTCTGGAGGAGCTCTCCCCAGCGAGCAGCGGCCTCCAAAGTGGGACACTGCTCCCTGCTGTGGTGACAGGGCTTTCTGGGGACTCTCTGGGATGGTGCTGGCCATCCTCCTGCACACCTTTCTGTGCCACAGCTGGTTCGTGCAGAGCTGGCTCCTTCCCCAGCGGATGGCCCCCTCCTCCTTTGCTGCAGGGGCAGCATTCTGGGGTTTTGTGTGGGGCTGTGTCAGGGAAATGTATCTTCAGCTGCAATTAAACCATGCCATTCCCAGGACTTGGTAATAGTGGCTCCCAGGTGGGAAGTGAACTCCTGCTGTTGTGTTTTCTCGCTGCCTGCAAGGCAAAATGATCTAAGGTGTTTGAGATGGAACATCTTCTTATCACAGCGTTTTTAGGTATAGGATGCAAAGTGCTTTGCTAAAGGTAAGTGTTGTAACCCCAGCTTGATGATTAGGAAACAGAGGGGAGGGAGCCAAGAGGCAGCAAGTCAGCAGAAAAACCATGAATCACATCACTGTCTCTGTCCTCCTCCTCTGATGACTGCTCTCCCTTCCCCCAAATATTTGTATAACTGTGCTTACCAGCAAGGAGCCCATGCTTCGATGATTGCCTGCTTGATGGTGTGGAGAAAACCCCTATTACATACCAGGCTGTGTCATAGCCTGCTGTGGTTGTAAGGTGTGTCTGACCTGAGCTCCCAGCCAGAGGTGCAAGCTCTGAGGACCAGAAGCTGCCACAGGCATCTTGAGATGATTAAAAAAAACCTAAGAGGGTTCTAACCATGACTTGCTGCCAGCGTAAATTGAAAGCCTTAACAGCATATGTAGGGACAATTACAGTATATTAAGGTACAATATCCTCTTTACTGGCACTCTCCAGGGAGCCAGGAGACATTGTGGCAACAGGATTATGGTTTGCAGATGATATGCAGGATAACTTCACCTAGACACACGCACCTGTTCCTCTCACAGAGCAGATGTTCAAGGCTGTTAAGAGAACATCAGCCTCTTGACAGTGCAGCAGAAAATGCCAAGTAACCGTGTCTGTTCTCAGCGCTGCGCCCACCACCTCTGCTGCCTGACACGGGGCTGGAGCGGCCCTGCCCCGCCTCAGCAAAACCCCAGCCCCTGGGGCGCACCGGATCAACTCGGTATTTGAAGGCCAAGCCCTTTCCTGGCTCTCTGCCCAGGCAAATCTTCAAGGCAGGAAAGGGAGTTTTCCCCTTGTTGGTAGGGCGAGGTTTCGCTGGCTCGGTGCCTGGGGTGTCAGACTTCTTGCAACCTCACTCCTGCACCAGCAGCTACAACTATTTCCATGTCGTGGCAGCATCTTTAAACATGACCTGGCAAGCTGCTCGTGGCATGGAGGGACTCAGTTTGCACTGGAATAGGCGTACCACCAGAATGGGAAGAGATGGATGGACTCCCTAGCATTGTATGGTACCATTCCCATTCCCCTGGACCACCAATTGCAATATTATCTCTGTTTTCCTCTTTTAAAATAGTTTTTCCCAAATGCAGAATGAGCTTTGTGGATTTGTTTGTGTATCTGTGAACAGTGGCCAGTGTTCTGCCCCGTGGAAGAGCAGAAGTGTGAGTTACCCCACAAAGCTTCCCATGTCTTAACCAGGCTCTCTCCCTTGCATGGACAAGCAAACCAGCCTGAGGGTGAAGCTGCCCCAAGGTAACCTGCGTGCCACAGCATTTCCAACTTAGCAGTTGCCAGCCTGTGGTCCATAAAAGCCTTGAATCATTACTATAGGACCTGCAAAGGGTAACGAAGAAGAGATGGGTGCCTGTATACTATGCAGGAGCCAGCGCGAGGACGTGGAAGCATTTGGCATTCACAGAATTGGAAAGGACCGAGAATGTCCTCTCTAATTTTGTGGGAGGGAAACAGAACCTGCACTTGCATCTTCTGTGGTGTGCCTCCCTTAGGAAAATAATTCATGTTTGATGAAAAGTGCATTGGCAGGGATGTCATTACAAATCACTGATACCTCTAATCTAGAGGAAACTTCATGCACAGTGTTATGAACCTCTGCAAGAGTGCAGTCTGGCAAAGGGAAGACCTGTGATTCCCTGCCAGGGCTTGCTGCTCCAACTGGTAGCAGCTGTAGAAGTGCTACCTCATCAATATCTTGGGGACTCAGCACAAATTTGGGCAAATTCCTGGCTGCCAGGGACGGCTTGGAAGGATGGGAGGTGTGTGTGTGTGAAATTTAAGATCTCATTTTTGCCAGAGTTAATAAGATTGCTTCCCCATTACTCTGAAAAAGATTTCTTCCCAAAGGTTGCATGGGAGCAGGAAAAGCTACTGAGAGACCATCTGAGAGTCCGTGGATGACCTCAGGGGTCCATGTTGTTTGTACGCAGTGACAATTACTGTGATTATGGCCTGGGAACGAGCCCTCACTGCTTCAGTGGAATATATCTGACATGTACAAGGTGCAGGTCTGTTGCCCCGAACACTAAGATTAAAATTACTCCATGTGAGCCATCCTCATTTTCATCTCCTGGAGGTGCTGCAGTGTGGGAAGAACGTGGGAAGAGCACTGCGAGGGGTGCTTGCCTCTCGGCAGCTCTGGTCTGTGTGTACCCTGGTTTTGTCCCTGTGTGTGTGTGTGTTGATATTGAGCAACCCACCACACGCAGCGTGTGTATATACTGCATTTTAATAGATATAGGGCTACTGACTTAACATACACAGTTGCTATAGTAACAAAGGTTTCCGTAGTAACGGTTGCAGAAAATAATCCAGTTCCAATTAAAAATAAACTGTTTGGAAAGGGGGCTGGGGGAGAAAGGAAACTGCTGAGAACCACCTTCTCCTTTATTGGTTCATCTCCTAGGGACTTAGAAGATTGATTAATGCTCAAAATAACTGTTCTTAACCAATGGTGAGCCAAAAAGGTGGGATGAGGGTGGGTGTGGTGGCTAAGGCTGTCCTGAAGTGAAACAAAGGGGAAGGAATGTGTCTGGGGTATGGCAGAAATACAGGAGAGTGACGCTGACTCTTTCCATTAGGTTGAAGTCCCTAGGGAGGAAAAACAAGGACAGTTTCCCTCCTTTCCTTCCTCCAGTGCCTGCATGCCATCCCACAGCCATGGAGTCTTTATTAGCATACTGATTAAAGCCACGGGCAATCCAGGCTCCAGGGGGACGTCTGATGCGATACCAGGATGCCTGTCTCAGATGTGATAGTGCAGAAAGCATTGCTGTGGTGGGAGTTCCTCCCATTTGAAGTTGTTTGTGCCCATCCTCTCCCTGGGCACCGTCACTCATCACTTGCGCCGACAGGCATCCGAGGCCCTGGTGCCCAAGGGAAGCTGGAAGCAAAGCATGATGCAAAGCAAAGCAAGGAGCCCATGCTTCGGTGAGACAGAGAAGACAACATTGCTTCCTCACAAACACAGGATGCGTGGGATGTGTTTCCAGGGTGTGGATGGGCACAGGTCCCCTGGCAGCCTTCAGTTGTTCGTGCCTGTGGTGCCACACTTTCGTCGTGCCACTCGTACCCGTGCACACTTCAAGTTTTATTTAAGAGATCTGCATCCTGTCAGCAGCAAGGCGGCATTTCCTCTTTGAGAGGGGAGCAGCTGTGTGAGGAGAGGTGAAGGAGGGGAGGGCCATGGTGGCAGAGCTGCTGGGAGGAGTGGTGTGTCCGGCCGGGTGGGAGCTGCCCCTCTCCACTGCCTGTATCCAGCGTGGGAGGGCTCCAGGGCACACCGAGCACAAGTGTCACAGGAGGGCGCCTTGCGTCCTCCCGTGCCGACAGGAATGCCCTGGCTCAGGGCTCGGGTGCCAGCACAGTGTGAGCACACACTGCAGCGGAGGTTCTGTCTTGTGGTTGTACAGGGAGAGAGGAATTGGGAATCTCTGTGTCTCTCCTTACGGGAACTAGAGCTGATGATTCTGCTGTATCATCCTCAACACCATGGAACTGCACTTGTGCTTGGGAGGCCAAGAGAGGTGATGGGCCTGTGGCTTGTCCAAGGCTGTGCAGTTTTTGGTGGACTTGGAGCCAGATCTCCTGGCCGTGGGAGCAGAGCTTGCTCCCTGCTGATCCCTTCCAGTCTGATGCTCTTTCTCCTTTTCCAGTTGTGCCTGCACTTCCTCCTCTAACCATTGCAGGTCTGTGGGATACATCTCGTGGGGTCCCATTTAATTGACTTTCTCAGAAGTGTTTTTCTCTGGAACTGGTCAACAGCTCATTTGCCCTGGGGTGCAAGTGGTATGATTTCACCATGAGAAAAACCACTGAGTTTGGGTGTAGTCTTCTTACTAAGTCTGGTGCCTTAGGCCACTATAAATTTAAAAGTCTTCTAAAGGTCAGACTGAAAAAGCAGCTTCTCTTGCTGAGGGACACAGTGGGAGGATCCAGGAGTAGATAGGGGTTGAAAGGGGAGATTTGGTATAGAGTATCTAAATGTCTTAAAGGCAAACGGGACCCAAGCCAGAGGGGACTCTCTGGTCCACCCTGAATCTGGTGAGTTACTTTCCTGTGTTAATGACCACCTCTCTTCATCCTTCTCCATTCCCCCCTCACAGTGACCAAGCTGCAGGTGAGCAAGTCGAAGCGCAGCATCACTCTGGTGGAGAACCGGCCCATCCCCCTGAACTGCTCGGTGAAATCCCAGACCAGCCCCGACTCCCACTTCGCCGTGCTGTGGTACGTGCACAAGCCCTCGGATGCTGACGGAAAGCTCATCCTGAAGACCACGCACAGCTCGGCCTTCGAGTACGGCACGTACGCGGAGGAGGAGGGACTGCGGGGCCGGCTGCAGTTCGAGCGCTCGGCCTCGGGCGGGCTCTTCAGCCTGACGGTGCAGCGGGCAGAGGTGCGGGACAGCGGCAGCTACTACTGCCACGTGGAGGAGTGGCTGCTCAGCCCCAACCACGCCTGGTACAAGCTGGCGGAGGAGGTGTCAGGGCGCACCGAGGTCACCGTCAAGCAGCCAGGTGGGGTCCTCTTGGCATTGGCTCCTCTGCACAGCCTGGGAGACTGCCACCCCTGTCCTTGCATCCTCATGTCTGCGCGTCCCTGCGTGGAAGGAGGGTTTTCCCTCGTTTGATGTGACTCTTGTCCCTCTAGGCTGAGCTTGTGTGCCTCTCAATGGCCCCACGTGAAGGTAGTTCCTCCCACATAGTCTGTAGGGCCACTGCATCCAGCCAGGTTTCATTATCCTTCATTATATACTCATGTAGCAAGACTGTCAACTAGCGACCTACTGAGGGAGAACCCCTGTGTGCCTGCCTGGGAAAGCATTTTGATGTCTTGCACACAGTTTAATTTTACTCTGTGTCTGTATCCTGGCAGGCGCAGGGAGCCTTGTCTCTTTTCCGTTTGCATATGAGATGGGAATAATGTTTAATAAAGTGGAGAGCTGACTGCCAGGAAAGGAGAAATCTGTTCTGTGGGTGGTTTCCGTGGCAGTGGATGGCACTGGTAAAGGTGAGCTGGTGGAGGAGCTAAATATAGCCCCCACGAGCTGGGACAGAGGGCAAAGGGGAGAGGCAGGGAGGCAAGTACTGTCCAGACCATTGGTACTTAATGAGGAAGCCTGCCTTGTCCTTGCTTGCTCCAGCTGCCTGCGCCTGGAAGATAAAATCCCTCAGGCAGGATGGATGCAGTTGGATATCAGGGCTGGAGTAGGATGCTTAGTGCATTTTCTCTGTCTGGATTTGGCTGGCTAGACACAAGCTCTGTGGACAAGGGTGCAAGAGGGATATTGGATGTGGTCCCAAGTGGAGCTTTGCCTGGCCACACACAGCAGGCCATGGCTTGCTGCCAGTGCCAGCTCCTCATTTCTGTCTGCAAAGTCCCCAGATGACTGAGGGGTGATCAGGGATGGGGCAGTGGAGACTGCCCCCTCCTTTGCATCACCCACCTCTCTCTGGGAAGTACAGTGCTTGTTGCTTGCTGCAGCAGCGGTACCAGGGAAATCCAGACTGGCCCTGGAAAGAATTGAGAGGGATTTAGGAGAGTTCGACACGTCATTTCGCATAAAAGAGCTGACTCCAGTCACCCTCCCGTGTATCAATGAAGTTGTAGAGCAAAAACCAGGGACATTCCCAAGGCAACAAAGCACTGCATGTGACCTTGCCCTCATGCCACTTCTTGTTTTGCAGTGGGGGTTCCCTGCAATCAGCTGTCTGTTCTCCACCTTGCTGGCTTTTTCCTTTTTCCACAACAGGGGGGCTTACTGGTTGAGCTGTGATCAGGCTAATGCCTCATCCTAGGAGGAGAACAAGAAAAGAGTGAGGTGTAATCTTCCTTCGTTAGATCTCTGTGCACTTACGGCCTCCGAGGTCTCTGCTGGGAGATTGTGGGTTTCCAATTCCTTGCACTGAATGGGTGATTGTTGGTGGCTAGCCTGAGATTTTCAGAAGACCCTAAAAAACATAAGCTTTATTTTCTTCTCCTCCCCTATTTTTTTTATCCTTTCCTTTCTCTGTCATTTTTTCCTCTACTTCCTACTCTCCTTCATCGCACCCCAGGACGGTGGCCTTGCAGGAAAGGCTTGTGGGGAGACAAAAGACCCTTACAGCCCTTAGTCACGTTGCATTTCTAATGGGCTTTTCCCACAGATGACCGCCTGCAGGTCAACCAGACCGACAGAAACATCACGGTGCTGGAGAACGAGTGGGTGACCCTGGAGTGCCTGGTGAGCAACCGGACCAGCCCCTCATCCCAGCTGTTGGTGGAGTGGTCTGTGCGGCGGCCGGGCCACGACAAGAAGGAGCGGGTGGCCTGGCTGAGCCGGCAGAGCACGCTGCACTACGGGGACCCGGCGGCGCTGGGCGAGCTGCGGAGCCGGCTGCACCTGGAGAGCCCGGCCCCGGGCCTCTTCCTGCTCTCCATCCAGAACTCCACCGTGCGGGACAGCGGCGCCTACAGCTGCCGCGTGGAGGAGTGGCTGCTGGACCCCAGCGACCGCTGGTACATGCGAGCAGAGAACACCTCCGGGCTCACCACCCTCACAGTCAAGCAGCCAGGTGAGTGGGACCTGGTGCCATCTGCCCCGAGCAGCCCTGTGCCCCCTTGGGCAAACACGAGTCACCGTCTGTCTGTCAGCACCTGTGGGTCCAGGCACAGGGCAGACGCTGCTGATTCCTTTGGCTATGTCTTCTTGATTGCACTCTTGCTTTTCTGGAAAGCGTGTAGAGCAAGTTCTGCGAATACAACCAGACAGGCTTGGCATTTTGTCACTGCATCTACATTTGTTTTTTTCCCCAGCACTTCTGGCAGGTTAAATACGGTAGGCTCCTGATTTTACTCACATTTGGATTGAGAATAGGATGGAAGAAGCTTACCTGTGCTTCCCAGGTGTGTGCCCCAGTGGCAAGGTCCGTCCGTGAGAAGAGGGCAGTGGAGGCACACTGCTGATTCTTACTGAGCTTGCTGTCAACCAGCACACCCAGATCCCTTTCTGCGGGCCTGCTCTCTAGCTACTCCTCTCCCAGTTCTACTTGGGCATGGTGTTACTTGGACCTAGGTGTAAAATCCAGGCATTTCAACTCGTTAAATTCCATTCTGTTAATTGAAGTCTGGAGCTCCAATCTATCTAGATTGCTTTGTAAGGCCTCTAGTCCCTCAAAAGAGTCAGCAGCACCTCCCAGTTTGGTATTGTCAGCAAATTTGCTAGTGGTGCATTCAACTCCTGTGTCCACATCTTTGATAAATGTATTGAACAGCACTGGCCCTAAAATTGAACCCTGCAGAACACCGCTGGTGACCAGTTACCAGCCAGAAGTAGACTCATTCACTGTATCTCTTTGAACTCTGCCCTTCAGCCAGTTCTTCACCCAGTGCACCATTAAACCCCCTCCCCATCCAACAGCTGGAAGGATGCTGTAAGGGACAATATGAAAAGCCTTGCTGAAATTGAAAAACTGCATCCACTGCCTTCCCTTCATCCACTGACAGAGCAGGTGGCACAAGGATGTTAAATTATTTACCCAGACTTCCCCTTTGTGAAGCCATGTTGGCTGTGTCTGATGACTGTGTTGTTCTTTGAATGCCTTTCAGTAGTACCCTGGATAATCTTCTCCATAATTTTTCCAAGAACTGAGGTTAGACTAACAGGTCTGTATTTTCCTGGGTCTTCCCCCATGTCCTTCTTGTAAATTGGAATATATACTGGCCAGCTTCCAGCCAAAAAGCACTTCCCCAGACTCCCAGGGCCCTTGGATGATGTTCAGGAGGGGTCCTGCTGTAACTGATGGATGCCATCAGGCCCCACAGGCTTGTGGACACTTGGCTGATACATCTGATCCCTCACAATTTCAGAGTCTGCAGATGGAAAAGTTACTGTTCCTGCACTCGTGGTCCTCTGACTCATGGGACTGGGCAGCCCAAGGTGTATCAGTATTATTAAAGACTGAGGCAAAAAAACATCAAATGCCTCTGCTTTTTCTTCATCCCTATTGAATAGGCAACTATCTTCAACAGGTATCAGTTCAACATTTTCTTCAGACATCTTCTTGCTATTAATAGCCTTAAAAAGGTGCTGACACAATACTGACCAATTTCAGCTCTAATTGAGCTTTGACATTTGTGTCTTCTCCCTGCATATATGAGCTACAGCTCTGTAATCTTCCTGCAGAGCCTCGCTTCCAGAGATCATACAATTTCTTTCTCCTCTTGAGCTCCACAAGGAGCTGCTGTTCAGCCAGCGTTGCTTGACTTAGGACACCGTGGAGTTGCCTGCTCCTGTGCTCCCAAAAGGTTGTTCTTAAGACTGACCAGCACTGATGGACTCCTAAACCCTCAAAAGCAGATTCCCAGAGTACTCTTCTAAGTTTCGCCTGCTTTAACAACAGATAAGATGCAAAGGCAGTTTACCTTGGAAAATACAGATTCCCTAGTTTTTGAGGCATATGACTCAAGATTAAGTGTCTGTCTTAAAGGTTGTAGGACNGATCCGTGCAGAACACCGCTGGTGACCAGTTACCAGCCAGAAGTAGACTCATTCACTGTATCTCTTTGAACTCTGCCCTTCAGCCAGTTCTTCACCCAGTGCACCATTAAACCCCCTCCCCATCCAACAGCTGGAAGGATGCTGTAAGGGACAATATGAAAAGCCTTGCTGAAATTGAAAAACTGCATCCACTGCCTTCCCTTCATCCACTGACAGAGCAGGTGGCACAAGGATGTTAAATTATTTACCCAGACTTCCCCTTTGTGAAGCCATGTTGGCTGTGTCTGATGACTGTGTTGTTCTTTGAATGCCTTTCAGTAGTACCCTGGATAATCTTCTCCATAATTTTTCCAAGAACTGAGGTTAGACTAACAGGTCTGTATTTTCCTGGGTCTTCCCCCATGTCCTTCTTGTAAATTGGAATATATACTGGCCAGCTTCCAGCCAAAAAGCACTTCCCCAGACTCCCAGGGCCCTTGGATGATGTTCAGGAGGGGTCCTGCTGTAACTGATGGATGCCATCAGGCCCCACAGGCTTGTGGACACTTGGCTGATACATCTGATCCCTCACAATTTCAGAGTCTGCAGATGGAAAAGTTACTGTTCCTGCACTCGTGGTCCTCTGACTCATGGGACTGGGCAGCCCAAGGTGTATCAATATTATTAAAGACTGAGGCAAAAAAACATCAAATGCCTCTGCTTTTTCTTCATCCCTATTGAATAGGCAACTATCTTCAACAGGTATCAGTTCAACATTTTCTTCAGACATCTTCTTGCTATTAATAGCCTTAAAAAGGTGCTGACACAATACTGACCAATTTCAGCTCTAATTGAGCTTTGACATTTGTGTCTTCTCCCTGCATATATGAGCTACAGCTCTGTAATCTTCCTGCAGAGCCTCGCTTCCAGAGATCATACAATTTCTTTCTCCTCTTGAGCTCCACAAGGAGCTGCTGTTCAGCCAGCGTTGCTTGACTTAGGACACCGTGGAGTTGCCTGCTCCTGTGCTCCCAAAAGGTTGTTCTTAAGACCGACCAGCGGACTCCTCAACCCTCAAAACCAGATTCCCAGAGTACTCTTCTAAGTTTCGCCTGCTTTAACAACAGAGATGATGGAAAGGCAGTTTACCTTGGAAAATACAGATTCCCTAGTTTTTGAGGCATATGACTCAAGATTAAGTGTCTGTCTTAAAGGTTGTAGGACAAATAACAGTACAGTCCTCCTTCACTGAGTACTTTCCAACTTCTAAAGCAACCACTCTCTGCATGTTCTGCAGTACTTCATGCCTGTCCATTCCAGCAAGATGTCAGCCTCGTAACTATGCAGCAGAGCTGGCAAAAGCGTGACGTTCTGGAAAGAAAATTTTAGTGGTCATTCCTAGCAGAGATTTGTACCGTGGAGGTGGAGCATTCTCCAGGGACAGCAGAGCTCTATCTGCCACGTCTTTGCTTGGGAAGCTTTGCTGGTCAACGGGGCTTGAGCAGAAACACCTCCCCAGGCAATCCCTTTGCTGTGCTGAGTTGTCAGTACAGCTCTTCATCCAGTGTGATAATTGCCAGCCTGGGTGGAGGGGATAATGAACAGCAGGAAAAATCTCTGAGGCTCCTCTTGAATTGCAGAAGAATGTGGAGTGGGAAGAAGAGAGGGAGTTGGGAGTGCACTAATTGAAGATTTTTTTTTTTCTAAAAGTGCTTTGTTGTTGTTTGTTTTTGTTTCATAGCAGTCAGTACTTAACAAAATGACTAATCGTGCTTGTGATTCATTTCTCATTAGTGAGGATCTCCAGCCTCATTTGTCAGGGCTATAATCATCAGCAAGGGGGGGGGGACCTCACAGCACCTTCAGACATCAGTTCTCCCCTTTCTCCTTAACCTGCTAAAGGTGAGGGAGGCTTTGTGTTAGTTTTGACAAAGCAATTCCTTCCCTTCCTCCTTTTTGACCTCAGTAGTTCCCAAATTTTGATTACTTAATTAATTCCTGTTTCTGCTCAGGAGTCTTCTTTGGGAAGATGTAAACTGCAAATACTCATATTGCTTATGGCCTGAAGAGCTCTGGCCTTAATGAAGGTTTTCCTCACGGGACCATTTAAAAAATGCTGGGCAGGTGCTGTAATGAGAAGCCCACTGGGCACAGCAGCCCTGTGGCTGACAAGAGCTGAGGGACAGCAGCCCCCTCCTGCAGGGACACCCAGGGTCTGCACTAGGGAGGGCTTGCCCAGCTCTCCTCAGTGGAGGAAAAAGTGCCTCTCTCTTCGGTGAGCTATCGACTTGCCTTTCCTGCTCAGCTCCCACTTAAGGGCTTCTTAATCTTTAAATGAAAGCTTAGATCCAGACTGATTGTGTTCCCTGGAGTATGTGCTCCCTGGCAAGATGACTAAACCAAATATTAATTGCTCTTGAAGTCAGCCTTTAATCAACTCATTGTGGGTTCTGGCCACTGTGTCTCAGTTCAGTAAAAACATCTCTTTAGCCTTGCAGCAAGCAGTAGAGAAAAAATGAGAGGAAGACTTTTGGAGCATCCTTGCTGCATCAGTGTTGAGACCATCTCCATGGAGTAACCTCTTATCTAAATGACTTTCCAAGCTGCTGGAAACGGTTTTCTTCTCTTCTGTCATAACGATTTTCAAGTCCTTTGAGCACTCTCAAAGAAACAAAAAGCAGGGAGTGCAATGTTCTGTGCAGCAGTAGCTGGGGAGGAATCGCACATTGGTCCTCAGCATGTGCACCAAACTTTGGTATTCTGACACGTAGCATGTCTGGATGAGCTGCAGCAGCTTTCTCCTCTCATCCCTTAGTTGGGGTGAGGGTGGGCAGGGGTAGGATAGTGCTTGCAGCCAGCGCCTGTTTGACCTCGTGACAGATGGTGCGTGGTGAGGCGAGGATGCTGTGCCTGCAGGGTTGGCCTCAGAGGAACCTGTGAGTCTTGGCAGGCTGCATCGAGCTTGTGAGTTTTGCTTGGGTTGTGTCCTGCACCAGAGTCATGACAGTTTGTGTTGAGATAAGATGGTTTTGATGATAGCTCAGCGCTCACCTCTTGATTTTTGTCATCTCAGATCCCACCTTGCAGGTGGACACAGCCACCGCCAACCTGACGGTGCAGGAGAAGGAGTCCTTCCTGCTGGATTGCAGCATCCTGTCCCGCTCCAGCCCGGAGTCACACTTTGCCGTGACGTGGTACAACCTGCGGGCCAGGGAGGCAGGCGACCACGCGGAGCAGGGGGAGGAGGAAGAGGAAGAGAGGGAAGCAGTGCTGAGTGTGGGCCCTGATGCCATCTTCAGCCCCGAGGCTGGTCGCTGGGAGGGCCGCCTGCGCTTCCAGAGGCTCTCGGCGATGCTTTTCCGGCTGACGGTGCTGCAGGCTGGCGGTGCCGACACGGGCAACTACTCGTGCCAAGTGGAGGAGTGGCTGGTGGATCCCCACGGCGTCTGGTACCGGCTGGCCGAGGAGGAGTCAGGGATGGTCGCTGTGCACGTGCAGGATGCAGGTGAGAAGAGGTGACGACCGTCTGTCCCCTGCGTCTTTGGGTCAACCAAGATGAAAAGACCGAGGAGTGAGTGGGACTGGGGCAAGTCCGTGGTGCTGGTACTTTTCCAATCAGCTCAGTGGTTCTTGCCGGCTCTTGCTCTGCCTTGCGTATCCACACTGCACCTAGCTAGCTCTGTACTGGGGCTGCGCCCACAGCATGTACCACCTGGTGTGTCTCAAGTCAGTAGGGACAGACCCTGCCACCCTCTGGGATTTAACCCTCCCCTTTGGGGGGAGTTGGATTAGCTCTGCACAAGAGGATAGGCTGTGGCACACAGGTCTGCTCACATCAACTCGTGAAGTTGTTGCGTGGTTTAGAGGCCCCAGAGGTAACTGAGGTCATGAGGGCCCTTTCTGTGGGTCGTTAAGGGGGATGGAGATCGTAAGGTGCTGCTGCCTGTGTGTAGCACCTCTGAGAGAATACAAGCTTTGCAAGGCTCCCTGCTTTATAAGGTACTATAAAATCTCCACCAGGGAGGACTCTATCATTCATTAAACTCTTGAGGAGATACAGCTGAAATATGTCCTGTTACAACTTTCTTCTGTTCTAACACTGTTATTTTTCCCAGAGCCCCACCTCCTGCTTTGACATAGAATAATGAGCATCTGGCTATCTGTTTCTGAGGAGGTTTGCATGCCCTGATTACAGAGAAACCATGAAGTGTGACTACCCTGTGTCTCTTTCCAGGCTCCACGCTGCAGTCTGTCATCTGCTCCAATGACGCCCTCTTCTACTTTGTGTTCTTCTACCCCTTCCCCATCTTTGGCATCTTGATCATCACCATCCTCCTGGTGCGGTTCAAGAGCCGAAACTCCAGCAAGAACTCAGAGGGCAAGAATGGGGTTCCCTTGCTGTGGATCAAAGAGCCTCACCTCAACTACTCTCCCACTTGCCTAGAGCCACCAGTCCTCAGCATCCACCCGGGAACCATAGACTAAAGAGGCAGAGGCGCCTGTAGGGACGCACAGAGGGAGAGAAGCAGAGATACACCAGGAACCCTGAGGAGCACAGTAGGGTTTGTTGTTCTTGTTTCGTTCGTTTCAGTGTCTGTGCTCCTACGCCGTGGCTGAGCTCTGCCCAGCCAGCAGGAGCAGGAAGGTCCAAGGCTTCTTCCAGCACCTGTGGGAAGATACCCCCTCACCCCAATGGACAGAGGCACTTGCTGTACATAGCGGATGTTCCTCTCAGACAGATTTGATTCACATCAGTTGCTGTCTTTTGGGCTGTTACTTTTTTATCATTTCTTTTTTGGTCAAAGAACTGTAGACTTTCCTTGCCTTCCACACAGTGTGGAATTCCCAGGGAGTATTTGGTCCTGGGATGATCTCTTTGGAAGTAAATGTATATGTTTTCCAAAACAGACTGTTTTTCCTTCTCGGATTCAGTGCCACAGTGAAGAAAGTATTTTCCCAAGGTGCACTGAGCTAGCTCCTCCCTCTTCCAAAACAGACAAAGCCAGGTCTGTCCCCGGAGGGGTTAACTGAGCTGTCTATCAAGAGGTCCATTTCAAAGACTGGCTGTAGCCTCAGCATCTCCTTGCCTCCATCTTACGTGTTTTCTCAGGAGGGAGCAATTCAGCTTTTGGGAGTGTTCCCAGGTCTTGGAGAGACAGAATATTGAGCATGCTTGCAGTCAGGAGAAAAGCAGTTTAGTATGTCTCAAGGAACTGGCAGAGGGAAAGGAAGGACACCTGAAAGCCCTGACTGTGTTGTAGTAAAGAATGTCCTTGTATTGTCTCACCAGAGTCATGCTCCTCCCTGGTGTCCATGCTGCCATCTCTGACAAGGCAGTTCTCCGACAAGGCAGTTCTCCTCTGTGCCCTAGTCATTTCGGAATGAGAGGCTTAATCCAGTCTCTGAAGGCTTCAATATGACCAAAGTAATGACTCTAGGAAGGAGGGAAAGGAGAAGCTCCATGAGTCAGGTTCACAGTCCCTGGATGGTTCAGCCAAGGAGCCCAGTAGCAAACATGCCACGTAGTGAGGACGTTGCAGTTAACCACCATGTGTCACAAGTTTTCCTGTGGCTGCACTACTCCCCAGCGTGAGGCTGGACAAAGCAAGGGGCCTGCAGCACATCAGCACCCTGGGGACTTCCCTGGCCCCTTTGGCCAAGAGAAATTTTCCCCCTGCATGTATGTGCATCTGCTGTTTGTTTCTGAGACTTCAGGAAGAGAATCCATTTCTCCATAAGCTCTCCCTCCTGGCAAAGTCACCTGCTCTTGTAAGAGTCGCTGTGGCAGGAAATGCTGTTCTTTCTGTGAAAGATAAGGCTCTCATGAACCAAACCAGGGCTCTCGCCACATGGGGCACCTGACCTCCTGCACCCCCTAATGCCAAGAACCCCTGCCCTGTCCTGTGGAGGAAACCGCCTCCTCCCCCCGTAAGCGTTATGTCTGGCGGAAGAAAATGTTTGCCAAAAATGGCCTTTTGTTGTCTTCCTTGATGTCTTCCTGGCAAATCCGGCCATTTCTTTTTTTGCAGCGTGGCTGAAGCCAGCCGGGGGCGGACAGGTGCAGCTGCAAGCCCCCCCTGCCTCACGTGTGAGAGGTGCCATACCCACAGCCGTTGTCCTCTCCGGAGGGTCGGACTGCTCTTTGGGAGCAGAGGGGACGTCAGCAGATGCTCTGTTAGCACTAAGTCAGCTACACCCTGATGCCTTGACGTTTCAGAGGTGGTGAAGCTTCAGGTAGGAGATCTGCACCGTGAAGCCTTGCTCCTGTCTGGGAGAGGACCCTTGTGGCTGCAGATCGTCCCGTGCTAAGGCGTTTGAAGTTGGCCACCTCTGCACCGCCACCAGAACAGCACTGGTGTCTCCTTCTGCTGGGAAGCCCCAGTTTCACTCGTCCCTCTGTGAAGTCTGCCTCCTCGAGACATAACTGCTTCCTGGCCCCAGCATATGCATAAAATCACACTCCTGTATCTATATGTATCGCACACCCGCACACTTGTCTTCCCTTTCTGGCTAAGACGTCTGCAAAGAGAGGAGTGGGATGAGAAGTGAATGGAAGTGAAGAATCAGGGTGCAAACAGCTGCAGCTGCAGCCAGTGGGTATTGTCTCCTAACTGTACTATCTCCTGTACGTTCTGCTCCCGGGCAAGAACCACAACTCACTTCAGCTTTAAGGAAGAAGAGAAAATGAAGTCAGCGGGAGCCATTCTTTCCTGGGAGAGCTCTGCTCTGCACCTGTGCCACACTCCTCCTTGCCAACATGTCTGCCCTAGAGTAGGGCTCTCCTGGAGGCCTGACCCATGGCCCTGCCCCACTGGGTGGACGGGGTCTCTTTCCAGCCCTGTGGTTCCTGCACAGATCCCAGGCTTTCCTGGGAAGTGGCTCCCATGGTGGTCCCTGAATGTACCTTGCTGGTGACATTTCTCCGTTGCTCTGGCAGTGTGTTGCCCAGTTCAAACTTCTCTGTTTTTATAAGGCAGACTCTTCCTGTTAAAAGTTTTAACAAAAAGCTTTTCAAACCACTCTCTCTGCTGTAACTTTCTGTAATGAACCCAAGAAGAAAGAGAGAGACCCTGTCCATGCATGATGTGGAAAAATGTTCGGGATTTTCTAAAAAAAGAAAAAAGTGGAAAAAAAAACCAACAAAAACTTTGTACTATGTTGCACTAAAACATGTTTTATACAACACACCCAACAGCTGTAGTAAACTGTGTTGAAATTGTGAATCCTATTGCTGGTTTTTGTCAGATCTGGGCTTTTTATGCCTTTATGTGCACTGGCAGCATAAAGGTATGCTGAGGCCCTCCTCTTGGGTACCCTCTCCCTCTGCCCCTACTCCTTGATGCAATAACTTCTCTCCCAACCATTGGTAGCACAACTCCTCTGTCTTGCAGCTGGAGCTTGTAGACACCTGGCACCTCTGATTTCATACCCCATCCATCCCTCAACCCATGCCATAATAGGATATAACATTTAACAGAGGCCTGTCAGGTCTTTTTATTAAATGGGATACACTAGTTTTGAAATTGTTCTGAAAACAGTAAAAGTACTTTGCTGTGTCATAGTCTGTATTTGAAGAAAAACCTTATTTTAATAGAATTACGCATAGCAAATGTTAAGTTACCTTGAGTAACCTTGATGAAAGCAGAATATAGTTCACTACAGAAGCTGATGTAAAATGGAACCGGTTAATTCTCATTACCTGCTTTTGCCTTTAAGTAAGGATTTGGTCAGCAGTCTTGAATTCCCACACTCACTGAAATAGGGAAGTAGCATGATGCATACCTACCTGTATTGCAGAAGTGGTGTGGAATTGGGTAAAATGGGCTGGTCACACAGCTTTAAGGTCGGGTTTGGGGTTTTTTTCCACATTCATTTGAAACAAAAAATATCCTCCGCTAAAATAATTTTATAAGAAAGCTCTGCTGTCCTCAGACACAATGGGCTGCTTGGGGCTCCTGCTCCCATCATAGGGGCAGGATGCTGGTTTGGGGCAGCCTCAGTGGGGTTTGCGGCCTGTCCTGCTGCTGCAATATGACCCGCAGGGCTGCAGTGGGTGCTTCTGCTCCTCTTGAGGACCAGACGATGTGCAGCCACCCTGCAGCGCAGGAGGGATGTCTCAGGGGGCCATGGTGTGTTCCCATCAAACCACCAGCCCCCGACTAGCACCAGCGTGGCCTCCCCACTGAAGCCAACACACAGAGAAAAGGCAGGTCTGGCTCTGGCTTACATTCACGAGATTTAATCCGGGCGGGTTTGCAAACCAAGCGAGAGAGCAGGGGACAGCTGCTGGGCAAGCGTGCCAGTGGGGTGCCCTGCCATCTCCTGCCTAGATGATGCTGTACAAGCCCTTGGCTACCTTCTCTAGGCGGTCCTTGTACTCCAGGTGGGCGTAGAGGGAGGGGGGGACCCCCTGGAAGCCATAAATGACACCCCACCAGCTGGCGGCGATGGCGGCCGTGGAGTCGCTGTCGCCCCCGTGGAAGAAGGCGCGGTGAGCCAGCTCCGTCCAGGAGCCCCCCGCGCCCAGCAGGGCGTCGTAGGCGATCATGGGCGCGTCGTGCCCGCTGCTGCCCGCCCAGCCGCTGTAGCTGAGGGAGGTGTAGAACGAGTCTCTCTCTTCCACGCCGTACTTGGGCGGGAACTTGGGCGACGAGACGCCGTCTGAGATGCCTCTCTCCGCCAGGTATTTTTTCCACTGCTCTTCGAAGTAAGACCTGCCAAACAGGATGGGAGGGAGCGGCTCCTAAGTTGTCCCGGGGCAGCAGCACAGAGCTGAGCGCCGCGCAGGCGCCAGCGGAAAACGCGCCAGCCACATCAAGAGCCCCGAGCAAGGGCTCAGGAAAATGGCAGGTGGCCCCCAGAAGTCAAAACTAGGGATGTGATTTACAGTAAAGAGGCATTGAGGACATGTTTCAGTGAGTTAGATTTCCCCTCCCTCCAGCCTCGTGAGAGAAGGCAGCCCAGCACCTGCAGGGTTCAAAAGCTCAGAGTGAGAACTGAGTCATCCTCCCAAATTCAGAGCAGCAGCTCTAGCTCCGTGTGTGCCCCTGCATACAGAGGTGCAGTGAATAATGCAGATTTGGTTATAACTTTCAAACTGAGCTCAGCCCTAAGCTTGATGCTGTTCCCCAGCCCTGCTTGCTATCTTTCATAAGATCACAGTTGCATGAGGTGACAAGTCTACCTACTTCATACTGGATCCAAAAAATGGTCACAGCTACATGACCCAAACACAACCTGCCTCTTTTTTTCTCCCCCAAGTTAAGGTATTCTGAATTGATTTCGATCCTATGGCAGGTGTGTGCTGCCCTAGGAGTTCACCATAATGTGATTACTGAAACAGGTATGAGCAGAGCTCGCCCTGTCATACGGAGGCTTTAAGAAATGTCAGTGCAGGGAGTGCAGCTCACCATTGCTCCATGTTCTCCTTCACGAAGAAGTTGGACTCCTGCACGTAGGCTTTTGCCAGTGGCAGCACGTCCATCAGCCCCTTCCCCCAGGCCTCGGGGGGCACGTCGTTCACTGCATAAGCCGTGAAGAGGGCTGAGGCCAGGGCCCCCAGGTAGCCGGTGGGGTGGTGGTGGGTCATGCGGCCGCTCTCGATGCTGACCCTCAGCAGGGTGTCCAGCTGCGCGGGGCGGTAGAAGCGCAGCCCGATGCACATGGCGCGCATGGCGGCCCCGCAGCCTCCTGCCCGCTGGCTGAACGGGATCCGCCAGCCGTCCGGCCGCCCCGGATCCAGCTGCCTGGTGCTTTCCACAGACATGGCACCTGGGGACAGCAGCCGCAAGGCCCGGCAGAAAGGAGAAACGGGAACATCAGCAGGAGATAGCTTGGGAACAGGGGGAAGACAGGCAGGGCAGTGGGGAAGAAAGCAATGCTCTGCGTAAGGGATTGGAGCTTCCTTTTAAAAACATACATTGTCTGCCCACATACATATCCTGCTGGAGCATCCTGCGTCCTCCTCAGCAGACCTGATAATTTTTTTTTTTGTGAAAATAATTGAGAAGTCTAGGGGGTAGAAAGCACTTTACTGCTCATTTACTGACAGTTTATATTTACATTTTGTGCTATCCATAAAACATATACTACTAGATATATATACGTATATACCTAGAAATATCTCTCTCTCTAAACAGAAAGGTTTTTAAGCTCTGAGACACAAGGCAAGTCTAGGTAGGTAATTGCTTTTTCACAAGACTTCTAAAGACAGAGACCCCACAAGCTCCTCAGGAATCTTTCCCATTGCCTCACTAATACAAAATACACTGACAGAAAATGTTTTCCAGCTCTCCCTTGCTGCAGTTTAAGTTTGTCAGAAAGCCTTGAGTGTAGTACCTCACCTCAACACAGCCTGCATAACTGGCTTTACTGTACTCCTCTTCCATAAGCTGAAGAGCAGCTGTACTGGGTGAGACCAAAGGTTTGTCCAGCTCACTAGTTCATCTCCAAATACTGCCTCTAAAGGGTAACTGCAGAAAGCCTATAAGAAATGAGGCAAGCCCACCTCCATCTCTTTCATATTTCTGCTATTTACTTTTTAAAGAAACTACTCTGCTTCTTGCAGTGCTGCTTCTTCTAACACTTTTTAGTCCAACACACTTGTAGAAATGAAAACACACCCAAAAGAAAACACACCCAAATTTCAGAGCCCAGCCAGCTTCCCAGCCAGGACAGTGTTTTGAGCTACGCCCAAATGCTTGTGTGTAAAGAAACAGATTTAGAACATTGAATTATCTTGGATTCTCTTCTACCTTGCTTTTTTCTCCTAGTCTTTTCTGGCCCAATCTGAAATACTTCTTTTCCAGAAGGAAGGTAAAATCAAGACAGGTTTCAAGCAGCTTCATTCAAGTTTTAATGTGTTGGACAATGTCAAAGAATAACCCCAGTGTGCTCAGTCCTCTCTCAGCCACACAGGGTAACAGCAGCAGCTGGCTGTTACCACACCCCCAAACCAAACTCTTGCTCCTACACTTTGTTCCCTCACTGGGATAGGAGCTAATGAAGTTGCAGGTACTCTGTTACTTTGGAAGTCAAACTAAATAGAATAGAGTAGCAAGGAGGAAGCCTGGTCAAGCAATTTCCCCTCACTTTGTTGCAACTCAGTCACCATGACCTGTGACCTTGCTAATCACAGCCAGGTACTGCACTAAGTCCCCTGCTGGGCTCTTGGCTTCTGCACGTCCGTGTATGTGTTTGGCAGTAGGGTTTGGTTTATGGCAACCTGTTTTACCTGCACTTACAGCACCCTTGTAACTGAAATATCTCCAAATGCATGCACAGCTTTAAGACTGGCTTCTGGACATATGCTAAAAATAACTAGCAGCTGGTCCCTGTCAGGAATGATGTCACATGCTGGGACCGGTCACTACCAACCTCTAAGTGAAGTGCCTGTGAGTTTGCTTTTAGGATGTCTCAATGTGAGAACATGTTCAAGCCTCGATAAATTTCATGTAGTTTACTAATTCAGTGCTGGCTGCCGTGTATCAAAATTGTTAAGAGGGATATCAGCATAATTTCCAACTTCATGATGACTAACAGAAAATTGGGGCGTTTTTCTAAAAATCTCACCATACCAAGCACTGTACCCAATGACCTGTAACAGGACATTAAAATGAACATGTCAAACAAAGCCACATTTTTAAAGAGCTGTGCCAACTACTCTATTTGTACATTCTGGTAAAAGAGGACTTCTTCCAGGAAAGCAAGGGGGAGGGGAGAGAGCACAGGGACTAAGGTAGCTTAAAATCAAAATCTGTATGACAAAAGCAAAGATTACTCTTGGTGAAACTTGGAGAAAACATTTCTTCAGGACATGTCTGAGCAGGTTGAGACCACACACCTCAGTCCTTGCTAAAAAGTGAGATTATTCTTGCACTAATTGCAGCTAAAATAAAAAAGAAGATGACAAGGCTTTAAATGGAAAGAAAGACTGGTTATTTTGCAATACTATTTGCTTGCAGCTTTAAGCCTGTGCATATTATTTTAGGAAATGACTACCGATAACTTGCAAGTGGAAAAGATTGTGTAAAACAAGGCAGTGTACGACAGCTAAGACTCTTACTATTTATGAAGTATAAAAAGTATTATCCCTCACGCTTTTAAACTGTTAAAATATTAAAACATTGGAAAGCTGATTTAGGAAGACTAAGCTGGAATCACATCACTTTTTTTTAAGGAAAAAAGAAACATTTTAAAAAAACTGCTGTAGGGAGTTTTTGAATTAGGAAATTGTCTCGGAAATCCTTCACATCCTGGTTAGGAATCCTTTGTTTTAACAACAGGAAATTAAAAGTAACCTAAGCATGGTACTGGTCTAAGGAAAGAAGAAATAAAAGGAAAAAGTAGTGTATGAATTCGGGCAACCTGAAAAAGTTTCAAGAACAGCTGGAGGCAATTTTTGGGATAGGCTTTCATTCCACTTACCTAGACTCCTCAAGAGCACAGGCAGTAACAGTTGTTTGGGGTTGATCAGTACATATTAAAAAAAAAAAGGTGAATTAAACAAACCACACATTGGTAAATAATTCTAAAGGGAGAGGACTAGGACCAAAAGACAAGGTTTTCTGGAGAAGTGCTGTAGTTGTACTATGAAAAAAGAAGTATGTCTACGCTTGCTTAATTCACTGGCTTTGTAATCTGCAGAAGACAATGAATTTGGGGCTGTGGCACATCACAAATAGCAATAGTGGATGTAGGGATTACCTTGTCACTGAATTACTACCCCCAGAGTTCTCTCCTGGGGCTGTGTCTCTGAGGGACCCTGCTGTGGCTGTCCTATGACTCAGAACGTTGTGGGAATCCCTTTGTTAGGGCAGCTTTGGGTTTTCAGGTCTAGACTCCCTCATGTGAGCTATCAATGTGACTTTCCCCACTGTTCTAAGGAAATCTCTTCTGTGTTGGGCAGAAGTTCCAGCAGCGACTTTCCATTCTCAGCCTTCAGGGCTGCAATTCCCTGGTGAGTACTTAGGCCAGAACAGCACCACCGTGGGTTATGTTCTCAGTTAAAATCCATTTATTCTGAACTGCCAAAAGAAGTTATTGGCATGCAGCTTTTATCATTAGGACTTAACAATACGGCATGGAGACTCCAGACTGCAGACAGCTTTTCAGGGTATGGATTAGGTATTCCCTTCAGTGGGAATTAAACTGCTAAGGGTCAGGATTTAAACTCTCAGAGCTGAATGCCTTTCCTGTAGCTGCAGCAGGAGCAGTTCTGACTGTAAGATGTTAAATTGTCTTTGGACCCACTAAACAATGTGTATTTCTTATTTTACCTAGATAATCTGACCTTTCCTTGTCACTCCTCTTAATGTCCATAGCAAGTTTGCTTTCCAATTCTTCACTTCCAAATGGGAACTTCTTTTGGGCATATTGCAGCTCATTTTAGTCACAGAAGGAATGCCATAGGTATAATCCTTAGATATTATTTACTAACATTTAAATTTTAGGTTCTTCTCCTTTTCATCTTACCAAGGTTAGAGACTGAAAATCCTTCCAGGCGTGCTGTATCTCTGCCAACTGTGGTTAGTCCATCTTGGCTGGGGGAACTAAACTATGCTGCTCCACCAAAACTGCAGTGAGTCTCTTGGAAGTTTGATCTGCCAACTTTGGCTGTCCTGACAAGCACCGTTACCCCTTCCTAAATATTCTATTAATTAGGCCACTCCAACAGCTGGGAATATGGGTGTTAAAAGAAGACTGATAATTTAGTTTTTACATAAGGATGAGAGCCCATTGTGGAACAGTAAGCAGAATAAGTTCCTGTTCAGGTTTCCAACCTGGTTTATTTTGGAAATGCACAGCTCCAATACACTATACTCAGTGGCAAGATTTGACCTTTCCCATGTTTAATGTCAAGACAGAACACTCTTGACATACTCTGGCCACTCCAAATAAGCACATCTAAGCATACATACAATTTCAATGTATAAACTTTGCACAGGACTGCTGAATTTGAGTGTTTCCTGGATACTCCATGCCTCCTGCGCCGGTCAAATTAGAGGCCCGGCTTAAGCAGTTCCAATTTAAATGTGATGCAAGCATCCAGAGGAGCCTGGGCCATGAGCACAGAGATGGAATGTCTTGGCTACTGCAGCCTGTTAAGGTGCCCTTCCTGAATACTGCCAGGCCCACTGCTTGTGGCACAAACTCAGCACCACTGTGTCTATGGAGAGAAAAGAGAGATGATGGAAGTACAGGGGTCAGAAAAGAAGACTGTGGCCTGACTGTCCTGTCGCAGAAAGCACGCATGCAGAGCTAGCCACAAGCAGACTTTAGGTTCAATAAGTGTAATTACTCCTAGCAAGGATCTTTGTGCCTTTAAATATATTTTACATGTAATTTGTTGCATTTCTGATGAGACGTTATCTATTAGTTCTCAGTTTAAATATGTTGCTTTAACACAGCATCTCATGTTATTGCATTACAGTGCATTACAGTAGCTGAATGTGCATTTTTTTATCCACTGAATGTAGGAATCCCAAATGCAAAAGCCATCACCCTTCCCGAGCTGAGGCTAGGCCTCAAACACACCTGTAAGAGTATTTTGTAAATGTCGGCAAAACAGTATCTTTTTCATCTAGTTCAGAGAAGCCCAAACCACTTCAGCTTGCCTTATGCTGTTCTCTTTAGCTCATCCTGAAACAGGTACTGAGTGTGAAACACTTTTGCCTTTACGTGAAATACAGCTGACGCTCTAAAGAGCCAAAAACGGAGCCGAGGCCAGCCCCAGCTCCAAGCTGCAGGAGAGACATGAGCGACAGCACAGCTCTACCCAGACATAATGATGGAGGGGTTACCTGGAGCTCTGCCCTCCATGTCATTCATGCACTCCTTGTAGTTCCTTGCAAGCAGAGAGTAGAGATGTGGTAAGCTTGGGTTTTTCCCAGCAGCTACCAGGGCTTCGGCCGTAGCCAAGTGCATCACGGTATCATCGCTGACTCTCCAACCTTGGATGCTGATGTTGCCCAGTCCCCCCATCTCTGCCAGCTCCTTGTGGATGACTGGGCCACTCGTCTGGAACTCCCATCTCCCGTTGTAAAATCCCAGTGCGTCACCGAGTGCACTCAGTACCATGGATGCCACATAGTTTTCCACCTTCTTAGGACACATTTTTTGTCCCACAACTACTTCGATGTAGAAGACACTGTGAAAAAGAAAAAAAGAGAAGGAGAATGGGAATTAAATCTTTCCCAGCTCAGTATGGACTTGTCCTGCTAAGCTCCAGCAGGCTGGATACCCTGCCTGGCACATGAGTCTCGCTCAGAGGATGTATTTCTTCACAGCACATGGACCCTGTGCACCGTGGGAAGTGTGTGGCAGCTCCTGGGCCAGGGGCACCTGGAGATGTCCTGCTGGGACACTGGCAGCAGCCCAGGATAACGCTGCATATGGTACCCGGCTCAAAGACCAAAAACCGAGGGCAGGACTGCCGAACTGTGTGCAGAGGATGTGACCATGCTCTCCAGCCTTCCGAGCGCATGAGCAGGCTCAGACCGGCACCCAGCGGCTTGTGTGCGCTGGGGTAAGGCGAGGCTGACCCTCAGGGGTACGAGGGGCACGGGGAAAGGCTTGGCTGACCTGCTCAGCTTTGGCAGGGCAAGGCAATGCCGGTGACACCTGGCCCCGCTCCTCGGGCGGGCGACAACGGCGGCCGCTCACCCAGGCAGCGCTCCTGCCCCGCGACTACTTCCGCCATGAAACACCAACCGCGGCCTCCCCCCCAAAACCCTCCCCAGGTCACGGCTCGCTTCTCCTTTTCGCTGGTGAGGAGCAGAACCGGCGGGCCC
>WBMY01015892.1:811391-894398 GCA_013397315.1 Donacobius atricapilla
TCTGGGATTACCCCAGTTCTCAGTCCCCAAGTATGTGTGTGTCACTGGCCACTAAATAACAATGCCAGGGGCATTCAAAGCAGGAAAGGCAAGTGCCACATGAGGTCTGGATCTCTGCCTGCCTGTCCAAGGGAAGCACTCACCCTTGCAGGATGCCCTTGCAGGACCAGAGGTGCCTCTGGGCAACTGTGGTTCAGGGAATACTGGACTTCGGTCTCTTACTGAAGAAAACTGAGTTATTGCAGAAATACCATCGTCGTTCTTTCCAGGTTTGTCTTCTTCCACAAACTATCCAAGAACTGGCCCTGACTCACTCTCCAGGGCAGAAGGGAAATGGTGGAAAATCAGTGTGTTCTTCTCATTGTGGCACCTACTGTTCTCATGGTGCTTTCAAAAGCCATCTTTAACACAGATTTAAATACAAAAGTGTAAAAAATACAACAGAGTCTAACTGTTTCAAAATAACTGTAATTCTGCAGGGCTGAAGATAAGCAGAGTAATTGCCTTACCACAGAGAGAGGCACTGCAATGCCAGCTTGGAGCAACCAGAAAGGTCAGGGACACATCTCCCGGACTGTGATCACCTTTCCCCTGTCCACATCTATAAAATGGAACTGCAAACTCATCTTTACTGCCCCTTCATCAGGTTCATAAGTGATATGTTGGTAAATGGGAGAGTGTGGGCAGGGACCTCCCTAGTGCACTCCAAATCCTGCTTTTGAGCCTGGGAACATCAGTGAAGCAATCCCAGAGAGCTCTCGTGGAGCTGATATCTGGATGCAGAGGTGGATCTGAAGCTCCAGGGCTGACAGGCTGGTTGCTCCTTGCTGTGAATCAAGTGACATTTTCATTTTGTGTTGTGTGCTGGCCCTCTGTTCCCCACTTGCGTGGTGGCAGTGTCTGAGGGCCTGTGTTGTTGTCCCTTTGGGTGCTTCCTTTGCAGGAGCGGCTGGCAGTTGAGTCCCTGTTCTTTCAGAGAGTATCAGGGTGGAGGTGAGCCCATGAGAGGTGTGACACGCCTGCAAGCAGAGGGGCCCATCAATCCTGCCTTACAACCACTCTCAACTCACCCTACAGCACCAGCTGGCTAAACCCTAATGGAATGCGGTGCTTAGCAATGGGAAGGGAGAAGGTTTCATCATGGTGTAGGTTTTGAAACAGTGATGCTCTTCCTGCATTGTGCAAACAGCGATGTTTGAAGTGCTAGATATGCTCTCCTGCCTTGACAGCAGGTTTCTCCTTTCTGTGGGAAAAGAGACAGTCTGGGGAACATGATTGCAGTCCACAATGTAGAAAAGATGTGCCAAGTATGAGGAGAATGGAGAACAGCTGCAGGAGAAGGAGCTCAGTCTTCTGGGACAGAAATCACAGCCCTCCAATCCCCAGCCAAAGCTCTACTGAGGCTCCTGGTTTTGCAAGGATAGGAGTAGTGTAAAAATAAGGATGAGAAAGGAACAAGGTTGGTGAGTAAGGGCTTGTCTTCCTTCGGCCAGCAAGTTGCAAGTGTGTTCAAGATGTCTGAGGAAATCATGAGCTGTGTACAGGCACAAGAGCTGAGCTTGAGGGAGGGCAAGTTGGAGGCAGTAGTTGAAGTTTAGGAAAGCAGGTGGATGGGAATGATACTCAGAAATTCCTATTAGCTTATTGGGGAGGGCTTATAGCACCATGACCTGACAGGCTGAAGGTTGGTGTTCCTCAGCTTGAATGATTGAAACTGAGAGTAGGCAAAATTGTAGGTATGATAGGTTAGGAAAAACCCTGTGCTGGCTTTGAGTGGTGGTTATATTCCACCATAGGGATTTCTTTGATGCTGAGTAGTGACCAGAGCCTTCTTCCTTGTTCTTCTCTTGTGGCTATTTCATCACCAGCTCCCTCTGTAATGCTGCTGTTCTTGGGAACGACTCCTGCTTTTGAACATATACCAGAAGAACAAAAGGGCATGAGAATTCATGAGAAAGGGCTTAGGAACAGCAAAAAGCTCAACATTTGCAAAGTTACTTCTGCATTTGTTTCTTCATGAATTGAATTTCAGAGAATTGGGAAGTGCTCATTTGTGACGGAAGAGGAACATGTGAGCAACATCACTGAATGCTCTGTTTTATCCACTGGTCTAAGGCTTAAAAATATCTGCCCATGTTTCCTTTCTCTATTTACGTGCTTTGTGTGATGCAATTCAGTGGTGACATTGTTTTGATGCATGGAAGAGTCCTCCTGGAAGGAGGAGCAAGGACACTGGCGGTGGCATCCGCTCTTCCAGCTTAACCCTCACCCTGTGCACATCCCCAAACTCGCAGGGTAATGAAGGCTTTAGAGAGGTCACCAAAGACACTGATGTTGTGGTCAGTATCCCTGGTGTGTTCCCAGGATGAGCCTGGTCCAGCAGAACGGACAGGCAAGCTCCTGACAGCAATCACTAGGCAAAGGAAGCCGCTAACTGTAGGAAACCTCCTGCTCTTAAAACTGAGACAGCAGTTGAGGTCTAGGAGGATATGGCCACTGATCTGCCAAGTATGTGGCTGCACAAAGCTGCAAGACAGTGTAAGAGAATCAGATCTGGGGGAAAAAAACTAAGCATATTTGATGTGGTGTTAGACCTCATGTTGTTGAAAGTTAAGAAAATAAGTCCAAGAGACAGAGAGAGGCAGGGGGAATAAGGATGCTGCCCTCCTTGTGGGTTTAGAATTGCTGTGATCTGTACCCCTCCGATGGCCGTGGCTCTGCAATGCCTGCAAGCAGTCACTTCTGCTTGGAGCAGAGGAGAAAATCACGCTTGTGCTTTCATCCTGTATCAAAGACCCCATCCCTGCGCTCTACCCCAGCCCCATAGCAGCAGGAGCACAGGACAGCTTCTTGCTTGACATGGATGTGACAAGAGCACGAGCCCAGGGCTCCAGCTTTGTGTCAGCCCAGACATTTGCTCGGTATGGGAAACGTGTTGGTCTCCAGTCTGTCAGTCGCACTGGAGTAGCTGGGGAGCTGTAAGAGGCAGAGGAGTGTGAGATCTTTTAGCATGCTGTTCATGCTGTTCAGTCACCTGCTTGCACTGGGACCAGTGCTTGGAAAGTGAAATGTTGCTTATCCTGTCCTCAGTCCCCAGAGCCTTCTCATTTCCTTCTGCTGAGTATCCCTGACATGCCAGCCGCTTTGATGTAACCTGCTCATGCATGGCTTGAGTTGTTCGGGCTGTGGTAGTGAAACCTGCGGGGCCACGCTTGGACTGACATTTCTGTGTCCAGCCCTCAGCAAGGCTGGGTATGAGGAACCCCTCAGAGCCTTGGGCTGTGGCCAGGAGGAAGCAAACCAGAAGAACAGCTTGTGCTCCTTGCTGAAAAGGGTGTGGGTGGTGGTAAGGGGAAATGAGGGTCAATAAAATTGCCCCGTTCAGGAACTGGCATGTGAAAACACAGTCCAGTGGTGAGTCTTGCTACCAGTGGCAAAGGTCATTGCTATCATTAAGAAACTAAGGCTGGAGAGCTGTGTAAGCTGGGATCCCCAAGCAGCCAACTAGCCTGATCTCAGTAAGTGGGAAATGAGATCAAGTGCAAAATGAGTTTACCAAGGCTATCTCATGCCTGGCTATCTTAGTAGGTTTATTTTGATAAGATAATTGACTATGTAGACAGTGGACTTCAGTGAGGCAGCACTTACAGTGCTACAGGCAAAGCCATTAAGCTGGAGAACCAGGGGATTAATGTGAGCATTGTAAGGATTTACCTAAAGAAAAGATGTCAGGAAGTTGTGCCCCAGGGGAAGTGAGCTGGGTGGAAAGGGGTTATTAATGATGCTCCTCAAAGGGGTGATCTTGTTTACCCAGCAAGAAAACAAGCTGTAATCAGATTTGGTCAGATTTGAAGGGCTAAGTCACTGCAAAGATTTCTCAGGCTGCAGGAAGAGAACTGATGGTACCGAGGACAGGAATAGGGGAAAAGGGGTAAAAAGCAGCAGCGCAAAGTGCAAGCTTGTATATGCAGACAGTAGCTGTAAGATGTTTTGCTCCTAGCTTGTTGTCTGCCATTTGAAAAATACAAAGTAAGTGGAGTTTGGCTGAAGATTTCTCACCATAGTGTAGCCAAGAAAAAGAGCAAGGTGAGCACATCTTCTGAAGAAGCCAAACACAGCACCTGTGCTGTGGCATTGCTTTGTCTCTCCTGGAAGCTTTTCATGAGCACATTTAGATCCCGGGCCCCCCCTCAGTCTTTGTCCTAAGTGGAAGACAAGATACATTGATGGAGGAGCTGTATTGTCCAGCCAGCCCCACCTGGGCCTCACAGATAATGGATATAGCCTCTGAAGAAAGGTGACTCTGATCCAAGTCAAAAGCCCATGCCCCAGCAGTCTGAGGGTTTCCATTAAAAAAATTGTGATACTCATTTAAAAGGGGAAACCCCATGGCTCACACTTAGAGAAAATTACTCTCCTTATGTTCAAATGGAAAAGAAACAAACCAAAGCTGGACACTACATTTAGGTTTGAGATTCTGAATGTTTTCAGGTTTGGTTCTTGTTTTAAGTTTTGGGGGCTTTTGCTTTTGTTTGTTTTCTCCTGAACTCCCCCTCCTACCCTCAAATGTCAAGCTGGCAGGTTTCTGGAATTGAGTCCTTCTGAGCTTTGCTTCCTGAAAATCCTGAATTTGCACTTCCCATGTTGCTGTCTGATCTGTGTGTACACTACAGTGAGCTATGTCTGCTGATGCATCAGCAAGGGCAGATACATAGCCGTCTCTAAGAAAGCAAATGTGCCAAGAAATGTTGTGTTTGGCAGGAAAACTGCTCCAATACAAAGGGTGGCCAGTCTGTGGGTTGCCCGCGCAACCTTGCTGCAGAGGGAGGTTTTGGAGGTTTTCTCTACGGATCCCTCTCCTGAGCACATGCAAAATGAAACCAGCTAATATTTCCTAACACATGTATGGGCATAATTTTTCAAAGGGTTGGAAAAAGCAGGGGCCCTGACAATGCTTTTCTGACCATTGAATTTCTTCTTCCAAGACAGAAACAAGCCAGAGCCCAGTAAGGATATTACAATCACAGCCTCAGCGAAAGGGAAAAAAAACCCTTTATTTTCTTACTGTTAGTGGTAGAAATGCATGTTTCTTTTATTCTTTTTTTTTTGGTGGATTTTTTAATAGATCTGTCTAAACCATATCTGATGTAAAAAAAAAAAAAATTCACCCCAGGAGGTTAAATTTTTAAAATGAAGCCTAACCACAGTCAAAGCAGAGGACAACAATGCCTAGCAGCACTGATGACATGTAGTGCTTTCAGCTCTGCTTTTAACATAGCATGTAATTCTGCTCTTTGGGCATGATTTCTATTGAAAACAGTGTTGCATTTTATGTACAAATCTGTGTCAGAATGACATTCACACTTACAAATATGGTGCATGTCCATATGGGAAAATTGCAGGTAGGAAGCTGGGCTGCATGATAGCAGCATGCTCATTGGTTCTAGTTAATTCCTGGATTACATGCTCCTGTGGGCACCAGGAGTGATTTACTTTGCTTCACTCTTAAAGACAGGAGAGGTTTGAACATGATTTGGGTGAAATGATAAATTAAATCAGCTCATTTGGAGCTGATTTAATCCTCGTTTTTTGTCAACAGCCCCTTCCCTTTTGCAGTCCACCACGTCCAGCTGCTGATGCTGGTTCCAGTAAATCAATGCAACTAACAAAAATGGGCAAGAAAAGCAAGTTTGTTTAATTTTTTTTTCTTTGCAGGGTTACCATGTTGAACCAGATTCCAAGGGACACTGAGGGATAAATGTTCAGGGGTGAGATTTGTCCCTGCCTCTGATCAACCTTATGGAAGTAATTCTTGGGATTTTTGTAAGCCTGCATCTTAGAAACCAAGCATCATGGGAATCAACTGTGGATCACTAAAATCAAAAACTACGTTCTGACAAGCAAAACACACTTACAGTTTGTCAGTCCTAAATCACATTGGCAGATTCCTCAAGCTGGCAAGACAAATGCCCAGTAGACCTCATGGACAAGGCAGATCCAAAGTGCTGCTTCTCCAACACGGTACTTCACACCTTGATTCTTTCCTATTGCAGGTACATTTTCTTATCCACATGTCATCATCTTGGCACACAGGCTTAAATATTTACTTGCTTATGTTTGCACTGTGTCTGTTTCTCATTGGCACTGTGGTTTCATGATTAGGACAGCGTGAATTTCCGTGGATCTCTGCAAAACCTCTAGGACCTCAGGTCCTCAGATTTTGCCTCTGTGTGATCCACTTTGAAGCCAACTCAGAACCTTACACTTTTTTCCCCAGTGAATGCAAGGGTAACACAGGGAAATACAGTCCTGGATAGGAAACAGCCCGAAAATCACCTTCTCTTGATGCAGCCACTTGTGCCAAATAGCAAAATGCCTGATTAGGCAGGCTTTCCAGGGATCCGGCTGTCCTCAGCTGCACCGCGGCACTGCTGGCGCCCGGAGCAGGGAGCGCAGGTGCCCTGCCTGCAGGGAGAGGCAGGGCTCCAGCAGCCCTCCGACGTGGGGGAACAGGGCAGGGAGTGTGCTCTGAATGTGCACCCTGTGCAATGCTTGCTGCTGGTTGCATTTACATTTTTCCATGTAATAGCACCAAACAAAAAAAGGTAGTCAGGATAAGGCCATCTCAGCCACAGAGCTGCTGTTCCCTGCCCTTATGAGCCAGCAAAGCCTGCAATGCACCCAGCAAAACAGTAATTAAGTCAACAGCACAGCCAGACACTAAGTTTGAGCTGCCTGTGTGCTGAAATAGTTGGTGGGAATATTAAAACCAATAAAAATCAGCCTGTGTCTTCTTCCCAGCCTGGTGCTGCCAAGGACTGTGACTCCCTGGCACAACCATTGCAGGCAGCGCATCCTGCTCTTGTGAGGGAAACCGGTGTGTTTGCAGCTCTGTCATCACTCACAGGGGTGGAAACTGCAGGGGATTGCATCCTGCTCTATGAGCACCTCTGCTACAAGGGAGGAGCTTGCAGGAACTACCCTGGAGGAAGGGTGTGGATGAGGGCAGCTGTGAGTGCCAGCCTGCATGCACAGACCTGTCACTCTTTCCTGCATGGACTGTGTGAGCACAGAGGTTGCACAAACAGGGATGCTTCACTGCAGCAAAGGACAGCGATCCAGAGGGTTCCTTGCTGTGAGGTAATTGAGGTAGGTTAATGCCAGATTATTAAGGAATTTCGTCAAGAAGCCCTGGTGCTTTGTGCAGTAAAAATCAAATATCCACCCACGCAGTAATCGGGTCAAAGTTACTCTTGTCAAACAATGCCGGTGCATTTTGCATTTGCATTGCTGGGTTTAATTTCCCACATTACCCCCCTCTCTGTTTCTGAATTCAGAAGATTTTTTGAACTTCATTGGTCATTCCTGATTTACCATGGCACACCAGACATGCTACCTGTGCTTTCAAATGAACCATGTCATGAAAGCACACTACTTTCTTTCTTTCTTTCTTTCTTTCTTTCTTTCTTTCTTTCTTTCTTTCTTTCTTTCTTTCTTTCTTTCTTTCTTTCTTTCTTTCTTTCCTTCTTTCTTTCTTTCTTTCTTTCTTTCTTTCTTTCTTTCTTTCTTTCTTTCTTTCTTTATCTTTTCCTTCCTTCGTTCCTTCCTTCCTTCCTTCCTTCCTTCCTTCCTTCCTTCCTTCCCCTCCCTTTACTGCTTTTCTTTTCTTTATCTGTAAACAAGATGATACTTGTGCTCCAATCTGTGCCAAGACAAAGACTTGACTTCTTCAAATCTTGCCAATTTTAGAGTCTGAAGGTTGGGGAGAGCTAGGGAGAAAAAACAAGAACAAGAAGTCTCTGGAGGTGTAGGAATTTTGGTATTGTTATTTTCCTTTGTAAGATAAAAGGGAGTTACTGTGACCTAAAACTGCTGGATTTTCTTCTTACTTCATAAAGTTATCTTATTTTGTTATTGATATTGCATGGGAGACTATCAGTCTTTGTGTGAAAGGCCTAACTTCTCAGGATGCTGGGACCCCTTTGGTAAGGTTGCTTTCTACCCTTCTCTTTCAGGAAAAGAAAAAAAATCTGTCATATAATTCCACTAAGAAATAGATGAGTATTATCAGCTGAATTCAGATCATTAGTCCACATACCCTGTATTCCATGTGCTGGTATTGGAACCAGTAAATGCTCACAAAACAAGAGGAAATGGCCTCAAGTGGTGCCAAGGGAGGTTTAGACGGAATACCAGAAAAGAAAATCTCCACCAAAAGGGTTATCCATACCGGGGTATGAGTCTCCATTGCTGAAGGTATTTAAAAGACATACAGACATGGTGCTTTAAGGACATGGTTTATTGGTGGACTAAACCCAGCAGTGATGGGTTAACAGTTGGACTAATTCATCTTAAAGGTATTTTCCAACCTAATTCTATGATTTTATGAAAAAAAAATCCCTAAAAATATTATTCTGCTTTGCAATGGGATCATTTCTCTGACAAAGCTGTTTTTAGGGCATTTGCACAACCATATTTTGGTGATGTACATCTTTGGAAACATATCTTGGGTATTTCCCATTCGACCTGGACATTCTGGTATTACAAGCATGCAGACGTGCCTTTAGTTCAGACTAACACATTGGAATGTCTGTTCACCTTGAAAACAGTGAAAGGTATCCCAGTCCTGTAGGAGGGAATGTGGTTATGAATCCTCAGTGGAGAGGAGGTGCTGTGTTTTGGTTTAGTGTTTACCCAGTTCTGACCTTTCTGATAGTTCTCTGAGATGTTGATTGAGAAAGAGAGAGAGGTTGGGGTTCTTTTGTATGTTCTTGAAAATCAATAAATGTTGAAAGTAATGATGTTCGACTGCACTGGAAGTGCATTTCTGCAGAGCTGGAAAAAGTTGGTTATATCAGTATGCAGCAAAGTGTTTGAAAAGACTTCTCTTTCAATACAAAGGATTTCTACCACAAGTGCTGATTACTGGAATTAATTTCCCCTACACAGCACATATGCTGCAAAATTTCACTTGTCTTTTCTGCTTTTTCCCTAATGGTTTTCTGTGAAAGCAATGGAAAAATGTAGTTGTGTGATGCTCTCACATCTTCCTCTTTTCTGCACTAAATATTTTTAGCAGAATTTAACTCTCCTTTCATATTAAATCTTAGCTTCTCTTCTGCAATACTTCTACCTATTTAAAGCTGTTTCTGGAGCACATAGGGGTAAAATGATGAAGGCCTAATCAAGTGCACAAGAAACCTTATTTCTATGGCGATTTTGCTGTGAATTGGTGGGCTTATATTATTCTCTGCAGTGCTGAAAAAAGCAGTGTCTTCTCTACTGTGACTGCAGTATGTATGAGTCCAACTTTGTTAACATCCTAAAGATGCATAACACCTCTTCCCTTGGACTGATGAATCAAGGATGTGATATGTGCTTAGGGAAGCTTTAAGTGATGGAAAAATTATGACTTCTGCCTCTGATCAAAGCAGAACAAAGCACTTGGCTGCTCCTCTCTCTCTGGTACTTCAGTCTCCTTGCAATCTGGGAGGTCTCTGGAGGAGAAGGTACCAAGAACTGTAATACCTAGGAAAAGAGAAGGAGCCCCGAGTGAGAATAACATCCTTGAGTTCAACTGTCTGTCTAAAATTTAGGCAGCCTTAGCTGGTCCAGTTTCTTCTGTATGTAGTAAGGGGTTATGGTACTTCCTTACTACGGTCTGGCAGCTAAGGAGCTCTCTTACATTCCCTGGGACTGCTCATCCAAAAGCAGAGTTAAATCCTGAGGAAGAAATGCAGATGCAAACCAGTAACGGGCTGGAGTTTCCTTCTAGCTGTAATATGCTAAAGGCAGAAAAATGCATTTTTAAAAAAAGCTTGAATTTGAAATGAAAGTGAGGTGATGAACGGTACAGCTTAACAGGGTTGCCAGTAACTCTGTAATGATAAGGATTCATGATTAGACTAGCAGGAGAAAGTTTATTCCATCTGACTCTCAGAGAGGCAGCCCCTGCCTGAGAGCTGGGGCTGTGACTTAGGGAAGCCATGTATGGCTCGCTGTATTAATGATACTTTCTTTTCTGAGCACCATGGAAACACTTCTACATAAACACATGGTGCTACTGTCATCTGCATTTGCAAACCATGCTGGTGGAAAAAGCATGGCTGGAGTACAAATGTACAGGATTTAGATCATAGCCCAAACCAGAAGACACAGGCACTCAAAACCCTGCAATGGAGAAAGTGCCAGTCTGACTTAATAACAGACTCCTCTCAGCCATTTCATATACAATGATTTTCTCTCAACAGAAATGTCATAACCTGTATTTGATTTCTCTGCAGAATACCATCGTTTTAATTATGTCAAAATAAAATTCTGATTTGTAATTCAACCCAGTCCATCTAATCTATCTAATTCAAGGAAGCTGTACTGAAGAAAAACTGGAGCAATGTAGTGGCAAATTGTTTCTGATAAAAAGGATGCATTTCATTTAAATCAAAATAATTTAAACCAGCAAACCAGAAATCTACATTTAAATAAATTATTTTACTCTTGATTTGTATTTGCACTTTTTTTTTCTCCTTGAAGAAGATCATGTTTTCGTTGGTGTGCAACCCTCCTGCTGTGATTATTACAGCTAAATAAAGCCTCTTACACTGTAACCCTTTACACTTTACCAGGGTTTATGTTACTTTGCAGGAGAGTGTGTACAAATATTTTGCAGGAGATCTGTACAAATCTACATCACTCAGCGTGCATTTACTCCCTTGGGCTCTCATTTACTAAAGTGGTTTGTTTTTCTGCCCAGGATTTGCTCCGGACTGGCTGTGCTTGGGCCTGGCTTTGTTTGGCTGCTTGGGCTGGTGATGGCTCTGCCCTTCCAGGCTTTAAAGCAGGGATGGTCCATGCCTCTCCCCTGCCCTATCCAGAGCTGGGGCCTTGGGTGAGCAGTGGGTGCCTCCTGGGGAAGGCAGGACACAATGCTGGGGAGGCAAGTGCTCCCTCCACTCCCACAGGGCTGGTGGATGCTCTGTGTTGACATCACGATCATCCACGTTTGGCCCTGCTGTCACATCCTACTCCCTGTCCAGGTGCTCAGCCATGACATCCATCACGTGCAGACTAAGCCATCCTTCTTAAATTTTCTTTGGAAAATCTATTTCTTGATGGATTACATCCTGCTGGGCCTGAAACCGTGGTGCGGGCATTTTGTTTCGTTCCAAACGTAATTTTACACAACCATTCCCAAAGCAGCATCGGGGTTTCACTTAGCTGCATTTTAACCTCCAAAGCCCCCAGCACTGCCCGGCACCGACATTCACAGGCAGGGCCCTCCGGCCTGACACCCTCCTGGCTGGAGGAGCACCCAGAGCATCCCCGAGGGATGAAGGCAGCGCCGTGCCCGTGGTGGTGATGGGGGCGGCAGGCTCTGCGCCCTGACGCACACCCCGCGAGGAAGCCGTGGGCGGTGTGAGGTGACTTATGAGGCTGAGCAGCCTCCCGGCACCAAGACTTCCCCCTGCATCCTGTCAGGGAGTGTTTCAGCAGCCCGTGACAGCCGCCGGGCACCCATGGCCTGGCACTGAGCCCCCTGCCTCAGGAGTGGCCTCGGTGCTGCTCGACCCGGGAAGCAACAGGTACCAGGGGAGGGAAGCGGGGCTGGCTGGGCTTGCGCTCAGGGTTTTTGGTGGTGGCAGCAGGCAGGAAGGAGAGGGACACAGTGGAGGGTGCTGTGACTCCTCGGGCTCCGTTCCCCTAACCATATTCCCCTCTCCTCCCAGCTCAGGAGCCACAGGAAGATGATGTGCCTGCCCACCTCCCCACCGGCGCTGGCGTTGAGGATGTGGCTGGGGCTCGGGCTCTTTGTGCTGCTCTGCCTTGGGATAGGTAAGCAGGAGCCAGAATGGGAATGTGGGAAGGGGCTGGGCACCGGCAGCAGCACCCATGCGATGGTCAACAGAGGATGATGGCCCTCAGGACGCTCCTGGTGCCTTCCGCCAGGGCTGAGCCCAGACCAGGGTGTGGGGAGACTGGCACTTCACTAAGGAGCCCTCAGCTCTCAGCTTCCCAGGCCCATTGCGCCAGGCTGCTGGCTTCCAGAGAGGCATGGTGATCTCCCATCCCAGCCAGGGTGAGAGAAATGAGGGTGGTTTTGGTCAGCTGAGGTCTGTGGGGAGCACATGGCGCAGCCCATTGCGCTTCGGCTTCAGCGGCAGGGTGGTTTCTGCAGCTTTTTGGGTGGTTAAAAGTAGGTACACGATGGAAAAGCTAGGGAAAGGTGGCAGCTCAGAGTGCTCTGCACCTCCTGGGCAGCTCAGCACAGAGCAGAGTGGGTTTGTTCTCCAGCAACACAGATCTCCATTGAAGTTGTGCCTGGGCTGTGCCCTGTCCTTTTCTGAGGACTTGCCAGCAAGGTCACACGCATCTCTTCTCACCTCAACAGGCTGGGGATGAGTCTTCTCAGATGTGTGAAATGTTAACCTGGAAACCACACAAAATTCACTTCTGAGCTGGAGTTCATTGTGGCTGCAAAATAAGTTGTGCTTATTGTAAATTTTAGTGTTTCATTGCAGCTAACTATACTCTAGAGCAAACCTGGGCTGAACCGAGGCTTTAGTTAAAAATCAAGCGATGCAGAATTAGGAGCTTTTCATGCTGCTATTGTAAAACTGGGAGATATTTGATGCTGGGTTTCATTTTGAGTTTCAGTCTCAGAATTTTAAGATAAAACTTGGAGAATTTAGCAGGGAATGAATTGCAGAGCTGACTTGTAAAGAAAGCAACAACCTCAAATGTCGCTCTGGGATCTCTGCTCTTCTTTCTTCCCCTTACTCCTTCCCCTACCTCTGTGCTTGCAAAGCATTTGTCAAGCACAAATATATTTTGCTTGTATTTGCATCAGGCAAACAATCTATCATGAGCAGAACTGTTTCTCTCTCAGTACTTTAAGAACTTGTGGCATGTTAATCATGTAATTATGAGCATATGGTAATTCGCCAGTCATGTAATTTCTCTGAAAACGATTCTGGTTTCTTGGCTAAAGGATGTATAGTTGGATGCATAGTTTGATGCATGTTAATATCCACTACTAGTAATAGGAGTTTGATAATAGAAAACTAAGTGTTCATCTGAGTTGTACTTTTGGGGCACAATTTTTACATGCTGCTCAAGCAACAAGTCAGTGGAAGTCCTGGTGCCTCAGGAGCAGGGGTTTGGCAGACAAAAAGAGCAGGACAGCTTGATGCACTTATTTCTGTGTCTGTATGCACTCACACACTCTCTGAACCTTTTCTCTCTGAAAATCAGCATTCCTACATTAGTGCTCCTCGAAAATGCATGGTGCAGCGCCACAAAGGACTGGGTTTTAAAAGCTTTACTGGTGCTTGTGGGTGATGCCTTCTCAGCGTTGCCCACAGGGACCGAGTTCTGACCTTGTTGTGGCAAAATAGTGGGGGCCTGGGTGTCTGCCATCACCCTGGCAGTGACTTCCCACGCAATACTGAGCGAGTCACCACAGCAAGCATTTACAGGACCGACCCCACATGGGATTCGTGACCACATCAAGGCACAGGCAGGACTGGCTCCCAGAGCCCATGTCCTTGGTTTGGCCCAGGTGTCCTGATGCTGGCACTCCTCCCTGGTGTAGCTCTGCAAAAGGTCAGGTGGCATTCTAGGATGGAAACAGGTGCTCTCTCTAAAGCCTATGTGAACAAAATAGTAACAGAGGAGATACCAGGCTGAATTTTCACTTTGGAGCAGTGGAAGGTATTGATGGCAGGCTTAATATAAAGGGATTTGAAGGTTGTCTTTCATATGAAAGGTTGTAGGTTGATTTGAAGGTTGTCTTCCATAAGAATTTCATGTATGTGCAAGCTATATAGATCCATTTATTTTCCTTTAAATTGAATTTTGCTACTCTGATGTTCACCTGAGGTGCCCCACTGAAATGCCAGTGTAATTTAGAGCTGCGTCTGGATGTCATCTGCTGCTGGAGACACTGATGTCCATGAACAACACCCCATTGTCTCAGCACAAAGTGGCAGAACGGCCTTGGTTACAGCAGAAATTTTATTTATGATCTGAATGCACTGCTGGTATCCCCATGGGCTTGATTTTGTCCTGCCATTGCACCTTCACACCTACCTACAAACTGTAGGATGTTCTCAGTCCCAGTTTGTTATCCTAGAAAAATATAGCTTGAAGTCCCTCAGTATGACCTTTCCCTGCCCTGTGTGCAAACAAAGTATAGGCACTGACTTCAGGGAACCAGCAAGCCCAGCTTTATATCTGTGGAGTATTTTTAAACTTCCCTGGAGTCTTTTCTTCCAGCTGGGGACCACCTAGCCCTTGTTTTCTTCCCAGGGGTGAAATTTTTTGAGAATTTTTGAAGAAAATTCCCTACAGCTTTTCTAAGTTACTGGAGAGTTGGGACAGAAGGGGGAATATCCACTTCTGTGACCGAGCACCGGCTCGAAGTAACTCATTCTGGGAATCCCCTTCCCTTGTGTTACTCCCAGTAAAGAGCTTGGAGTAGAGCTGGGTTTTGGAAAGGGACAATGAGGGCTGAGAATGATGCCCTGTTTTGTGGCCACCCCTGAATATTGAAGTGTCTAGCAATGAGCTTCAGGTGCTTGGTGTCTAATCTCTGTGCCAGCTCTGGTATGGGTTTTGCTGGGGCAGATTTCACGGCGGAGATGGCAGAAATTTTTCTTTACGTACCGGATTTGCCCACTTGATCACTGGATGCAAATTGAGTTTCTGACTTATTCCTCTTCATGCCTTCAGCTGTTGCTTTAATTTCTTTTTTCGGATGATTTTCTGTCTCCTGTTCCGGACATGCGGAAAAGAAAGTCATTCAAAAACAAGGGCAGTGGATCTAAGGAACTCCTTTTTCTGTCTGTCAGTCTATCCAGAGTGAAACCTGCTGTAAGAGCTTGTCTGGAGAAATGGAAACCCAGCTAAAGCCTACTGCTTTTTGCTTATAGAGACTGTCTTCCTTCTTCTGTTGAGTGCTTCTTAAGGAATTCTTTAGAAAGAAGTCCTTAAAAAAGGAAATTCTTTCGGAAAAAAATCCAGAAAATTAAACTTAGATAAGCTATGTTTTTACACACAAAATACAGTTAAAAGCCTAAAGGCCAAGTTTGTAAGGCTATCGGTCAAATGTTCCTTTCACTCACATGATTTCCTTTTTCCAGTTAGATCAGAATGAACCCAGATAGCTCCAGTGACCTCGTGTTGCTCTGACTGCAACAGCTCTTTTGCATTTCCTGGATCACTGGGACATTGCTATCCTTTTTGCAGTGTGCATGTTGGACATTCCTGCATTTGAACATGCAAAGTTTGGAGTGGATGCTTTTACTAATTGTGGTAAATTTACCAGATGATGCCACCCTTATACCCTCACACCTTGCCTGCTCATCACTGCCTTGATTCTGAGTTCCAGGTGTGGTTTAATGGGGCTAGTTAACCTGACATAAATGACTGATGTTATCCCTCTGTCTCTCTTGTGGCGAGTTAGTTTTTTTCAGAGCCAGCTTGCTTTTACACCTATGCTATGTGCCCTGGAGGGGGATGGATGCAGACAGGAGCCACAGCTGAGGGGTACAAAGAGATCATTGCCACCAAGAGATGCAATCCTGCTCCTCTCTAGCTATGTGGTCCTCCCCTTCTTTGCACATGTCTGATCCCTGGATGATCTACTTCACCTTCCAGCTTAGCAGAAAGTTTCCTTTTTTCTTTTTCTTTTTTTTTTTTTTTTTTAAGACTGGTATATTGAACCAGACTCTGGAGAGCCCTGCAAGGGGGAACACGTGGGATTGGAAGGGAAAGGGGAGCCAGATCCCCTCTGCTTGCATGGGGAAGGCATGAGATCAGTGAGAGATTGTTGTCTGGCTGCATCCCAAGGTCGTGCCAGGCTGGGGGAGAGTTTCCACATTCGGAGAAATTCTCACAGAATTACAGATTTTGTGTTGGAAGGGATCTTAAAGCTTAATTTGTTCTAACCTCCCTGCCACAGACACTTCCACTAGACCAGCTGCCTCAGAGTCCAACCGAAACTGGCCTTGGAAGCCTTCAGGGCTGGGGCATCCACACTTTCCCTGAGCAACCTGAACCAGCACCTCACCCCCCTCACAATAAATAATTTCTTCCTAATATCTGATCTAAACCTTCCCTCCTTCAGCTTGAGGCCATTCTCCCTTGTCCTACTGCTACATGCCTTTGTGGAAAGTCCCTCTCCAGCCTTCTTTAAGGCTCATTTAAGCACTGGGAGGCTGCTCTAAGGTCTCCCTGGAACCTTCTCTTCTCCAAGCTGAAGGCTTCTCCTTCCTTTTAAACATGTGTTTCCCAGTGTAAGTGCTGTGCCCATGTGGATGTGGTACCTTCCATGGGGTGGCAAGGCAAGTGTGCTGGATGCAGTGTAGTCTGTTCTCTTGGCGGGAGGAGGTCAGTTTTGTTCTAAAATAGATTAACTTTATGTTTAATTGTAGCTGTTCTGTCCCCTTGGAGAGGCATCACCATCGGGAGTCTCGGGAGTTCATTTCAGAATATGTAAATCTTTCCCAACTCGGAAATGCCACAGGCTTTGCTTCTGCTTTTTCACGGTTATTCTTTTAAAATATCATTGGTCCCAGGGGACTCCCTGACTGAAAAGAAAGTGCTGACTGATGGCTAATGGCAGAATTTCTACCTATCCTGTGCTCAAAGGACACCTACTCTTTGGCGAGCTCCAATTCCTACCACAGCATCTAAAAAGTTGTTAGAAAAGACGATTGAAGGAAGTCTCTGCAGACCGCTGCTCGCCTTAGCAGGTACCCTCTGGGGTCGTTTTTAATGCCCTGCAGGCAAGGATTTGACCCCTGTGCCAGGGGAGGTGGCTCAGAGAGAACAGAGCTCGCTGTCAGACGCCGGTCCCCAAAAGCCGAGAGAGCAGAGCCCCTTCCCTGCCCTCGGCCTCCCGTCCGGCAGCGCCTGCCCGAGCCTCGCATTCCGCCCCCTCTGCAGCTTCTGTAGCTTACAGACCCCTCTGGGCTGCTCTGCTCTGGTGTCCTGAGTGTCCTCCAGTTAATTACCATGCTCCATGCCCTTATCCACGCTCTTATCTAGGGCTGTGGAACCTCTCCTCCAGCTGCGGCGTGACTGTCGGGGCTGTCTGCAGAGCATCCCTGAGTCAGTGCCTGAGCACTGACCACTTTTTCTAACAAGATAATGGCTGGCAGGCCTGCAGCGTTGTTAGCTGCACTGGTGAGTGTTGCTATGGCCGTGGGCAAGAACTTTAGGAGGAAAAAAATATGTATATATATTAAAAACTGTAATTTTTCGACTTTGAAGTGGGCTTATGTGAGAGGTATCATACTTGATTTTCCTAGTTACCGGGTACTTTCACCTTCTATCAGTTTAAAGAGAGGGCTGGCTGCTTGGGGAGCATGTGAGGCAGAGATTTAGTAAGCAGTGAAGAAAACTAAAGCCTTAAGCAGTGGGGAGGACCTCAATTTCAGAAACTGCTGTGAGGACAGTAGCATGCATGGCAGTGGTACTGGAGGAATTAGGAAAATTATCTGAGAACATCCTCAGCTGGGAGATAAATATAGAGGAAGTACAAAGTGATCCTGTCAGCAAGAGACAGAGACTGCACGGGAAAAATTTAACAAATTTATTTTTGTCTGTCTTTGTGACAAATCTCCCCCGCCGGCCCGTCTTACACAAATGCTACATCTAGTTTCTGCTTCCAATCTGGGAAATCGAAAGAGTGCTGAGCAAGATGCAGGAATTTGATCTCTAAAGGAACTAAAATATGCAAATCTTCTGAGGAAGTCCAGATTCACGGGCCCTCCCTGCCATTTTTTATTCTACCAGGGTCACATTCCACGGGCTGGGAATGGAGAAATGGAGAAGGTTCAGAAAGACTCTTCTTTTGCTCGTTTCTCCAAGTCAAAGACGTCCATCTGTCCCCATGGCCATGTGTCCCTGCTGGTTTGCAGGGGACAAAGAGAGGTCTCCATCCTCTCCTCCCTGAACGGCACCCATGTGGTGCACTCTGCAGCACGGGGAACGATCTAAGACATGATCTAGTCCCCATCTCCAAGTAATTCTGGTTCCATGTGCAGCTCCTTGATTGGATCTGCCCTCCAGCCTGGTGCCAAGATGAGAAATCCGGTGATTTGTGCAGAGTTGCAATTTTATTCATGTAACAAACACAGCAGACTGGACATACCCAGGCAGCGGGCTTGTCCCAGGCTGACTCATAAAGCAGGAGATTTTTATCTCCACAAGTACCAAAACCTGACCTGGAGCAAGAGGTGTCAGCTGGCTGGAGCTGCTGCAGTGAGCCCCTCTACCAAAGTATTTCAGATTCCCTTTTGTCTTCCCAGATGCTAACTGCAGATCACCCTCTGGTTTTCACAGCCGCTTCATGGCTCCAAGGATTTCCTTACTAAAGGTGAAGATGTGCAAACTCACACAAAATTAAATAGCATTACAGTGGAATGAAGGCTGCTGATGGAGTGGGACACCAAAACACCCTGGGAGTGTTTAAGTCATTGCCAAATCAACAGTATAGCGCTGGGCAAAGCAGAGTTACTCTTGTTTAGGAGGAATGTGGCAGCATTAAGATGGGAAGTGCATAAAACCATGTGTGGGGTACCCCAAGGTTACAGCACAGAAGCAAGCAAGGATAAACTTTTAGAAAAACCTGTTCGGACCATTTCCCTACCTCAGACCTGCCATGCCATCATCATACACTAGGATTAATCCTGTCTCTCAACTGCTGCAGGCACACTTGAGTAGTGTGAGCAGGTACCGGGAGCTGAGGGGAATCACTACCAAACACGGTCCATTGCTGGCTTTATTTGGGACGCCTTCTTTTCTGCTCCCCTCTCTAACCACATTTGGGATGAGTAAGGGAACTTAACTTGAGCAAAGCCTCTGGATTTGCAGCTTCTTTGCTTTGCCAAAGCAGCCCAGAGCAGCAGCAGGCCTGTGGTTTGTGATGAGAGCTTGGGCTTGGGGTTATGCAAGGGGAAAGGGCTGCTCCACCTTTTCATGTCAGTCAAGACCTCTCTTTACATGCCTGAATTTGCTGGAGTGGAGTCTGTGAAGAAGGAGCCTCAGGGGCTTGTCAGGCACTCATGCCTGGGTTAATCTGCAGTCACAGACTCTGTAAAGAGGACAGCCAGCAAGTTCTTACAGCACCCACTTTTCTCTGTTTCATCCCATCTTTCTTAGTGCACAGGGTCTTTACAATGATACACAGAGGAAGGCAGTGTTTTTATGCACTTCTGAACCAGTGTCTCCACATAAAGGTTATCTGGGCACTTAGCAGCGTCTTTCTGTCATCAGTATGTTCACAGGAGTCACTGATTTAAACACAAAGCATTTCACATACTCCCATGTAGCACAGGACGTTTGCTGGCTTTTGGCTCCATGAAAAGCCTGGGCAGAATCTCATTCCTCGCTGGTAAAATCACGTGGGATAAAGACAAGAGCAAGGGGGGAGTGTCTAGTCTTTCAAAGATTCAGCTTTTCAAAATGTCTTGATTTTTTGACTCATTGTCTGTTTTGCTTGGAAAACACTGTAAAATACTGCATTGCCCTCAAGGGATAAATCATGCAAGTTAGGGGTGAATGTGCTATTCACAGAAAATGAGAGGTCTGAGCTACAGAATTGCCTGTAGAGTGGGAATCCCAGATGCTTGGTGCTAGGCAAAGTCAGTGATGTCATTAATTTACAAGTAGAGATACTTTGCTGCTGTTGCAAAGATAAATAGGAAACCAGAAGGGGAAAAAAGCAAAGCAAGGCTCAGAAGGGCAAAGTAATGGGGAACGCCGGGGAAAGAGAAAGGCTCGGGAGATTCTGTTCACCAGGACTTATCTGGAGGTTTCCAACAATTTGAGGCTGCTTCTCCAGAGCATTGCTAGGTCTTCAGCTGCCTTTTACTGTCAAATGTCTCTGCAAGACTTCGGTGACAGAGGAAATCTGCTCTCCTATGCTGTCTGACTGCATGTGTGGTCAGGATAACAAAGCTCTCCGTGGCTGGGGAATTTCTGAGCCAGGGCTTGGGCAAAGAGTGCAGGAAATAAGGATATGGGCTCAACAGCTCTCCTGACTCTCAGAGCAAACAAGAAGGAACAGTTCTCCTCCTTTCTGTTCCAGTTAGCCCTGCTGTATGGGGCATCTGCAGCACAGGCATCGTTTGAATGAAGCAAGCTTTTCTGCCCAGGGAAGAGAAAGTCAGCCCTTCCATCAGTTCAGCGTTGCCACATGCCACGGGCTTCCAACAACGGAATGATGTGTGTGCACAGCAAAAGATTGTGTGGGCTTCAGAGGAGTTGGAAGAGGAGGCATCTTTTTCTAGAAAAGTCATTAAAATTATTTCCATGGTGAATACCTTCCCCTCAGCCTGGCTGCAGAGAGCATTCAGCACAGAAACGGCACAGAACTGATTTTCATTTTTGCTTTGCAGTTCACCTCTAAAGTGAAAGGGGACTTTTGTAGGGCTGAATGACTCTTCATGGACTTTGGTTCCTTCAGGCTTGCAGCATTCAGGTTGCAGTTTCAAGGGTGCAGAGCCTTTTAAGGGTAGACATGACATCAGCAGGAGTTTCCAGCTCCTGCATATGTACTCCCGAGAAGGTTTTTGTTCTCCTTTTGGTTGCAAAGGAGACTCTGAGGGGCAAGGTAGGGAGAACCTCATGCAACTCATGATGTGATATCACCCTGACATTTAGTGTACACCTACTCTTCCCCTATTGCTGCAAAAGAAAACAGAAAATGGTCTTTATCAATCCCAAAAAATTGACTGGGTAATTTGACTGGCCTCTCTTTCGAGTCCCTCCAATAATAGTAAGAGCTGCACTGTGAGAACAAGCAAAGATATGGTCAAAGATAAAAACACACATACACACAAACACACAGAGGTGCAGGAGAAGGAACTTCAAGAATCACAGCCTGAAGTAGGCTGCTTTTAAGGTGAACAGAAGGAAATGCTTTGTCACACAGCATGCAATCAAACTGCACAAGTCATTGCCAGAGGATGTTGTGAATGCCAAAAATATATGTGCATTCCTGAAAGGGCATTCCTGAAAGGGCAAGAACTCTTCCTGCAGAGTAGGTCTAGCAGTAGCAATTTAAATGCTGATGTCAAGAAATCCTGAATTTCAGGCTGCAAAGGTTGGTGAGACAAGGCAATTTTTCTCCTGCGTGGAAGAATTTGTTTTTCTCTCATTTTGCTACCAGTTGATGGCTGACAGAGGTCAGTGTGCTGAGCAGCTCCTGGTCTGCCCCAGCTTGGTTGCTCATGATCTGTAATGCATTAGAAGGGGAAGTACAGGAAGTGGGGGGAAAACATTGAAACTTTCCCTTTGGAAGACCAGCGGGGTGGCTGAGTGGATGGAAAATCAGTCAAATAAGAAGTTGCTCATTTAATTGCATATTTATTTTATTTAACATTTATTTAACATTCCATAGTGTCACCAGGACCTCCACAGTATTTTTTGGTGTGTTTCCTACAGATTTAATGTCAAGGATGCAAGTAGGACAGCGGTGGGTGTGTGGTAGGGGAGGCGAGTGAAACTTATTTCACAGAATCACAGAATTATTTAGGTTGGAAAAGACCTTTAAGATCTTTGAGCCCAACCTTTAATTCAGCTCTGCCAAGTCCACCAACAAACCATGTCCCTACGTGCCACAGCTACATGTCTGTTCAATGTTCTGTCCCAGGCATTGTGTCTGGGCTTTACTCCAGCAAGCAGCCCCAAGATCCAGCTGTGGCAGGGCACTGGCTGAGCATCCACTTGTCTCCCTCCAGCCCTGGCAGCTGTAGGATTGTGAGCGAGTGACCAGGCGGTGCCACGGGGTCTTGCTGTGACAATGGCCTCAGGGGCTGTGAGTCACCCCAGGGTCTGTGAGTCAGTGCTAAGCAAATGAAGCCTGGCAGGCACCCAGCTTGTGGCTGCCTTGGACCCCGGCTGAGTGTGAATGCCGCAGCATCCTGGTCACAGCCCGAGTGCTGCACTCTGGCTCTGGACAGCGTGCCTGCACTTAGGCTGGGACTGTCACGAGCGAGCCAGCATCAGCCAGACTTTGCTGGGGGGGTGGCAGTTCTGAGGCTCAGCTTTGTGCATTGCTCAGCTCACACTTCAGGCACAGGCTTTGCTCCAGGGCTCTTCCCCTCCACTGATGGGTGATGCTGCTTTGTCCCCATCAGTGACACACCGCCTGTCAGGGCTTTCCTGCTTCCTCTCTCAGGCATGTTTACTGAGATGTGTTCTGCAGGGAAAGGAGAGGGAATCTGAATCTTTTCTGTCCTGAAGACAGCTATGTCGTTGTTTTTCTGCTCTCAGTCAGTGGAGTGTAACAGATTGATATCCCACTTCCACCACTGCAGATGAGTGCTAAGGCAGTGAGGCCGAGGCAAGCAGGACAAGAGAGCAACCTGATCGAGCAACCTGATCTTCTGAGCTAACAAAGCCGGGTGCACATCATCCCCAGGCTTGCACTAACTGGGGTGAAAGCCCAGCCATCTGCCCTGTGGTGCAGCACAGGGTTGTGTGTCCATGCTGGGTCACCTTTCAGCAGCAGCAGGAACTCCTAGCTAGGCTGCTCCCTCAGAGGTCAGGCCCTCACTGGAAAGAGGAAGGAGAGGGAAAGCAAGGCAGAACATGGGAGCAGGGTGCTTAGTAGGGGAATTACTGCTCCCATGGTCAAAGTAGTATCTAATTTCACCCTGCAAGGGTCTCAACTTATTGTTGTCAGCACATGGCTGTACTCCAGGTATGGCACCAGCACAGTCACTGGCCGGGATTTGGGGAGCATCTGTGCTGGTTCCAAGTCGCCCCGTGAGCTTTCACAAAGATAAATTTGCTCTAGCTGGACTAGGAAAAAATGTTCATTTGCTAATGCTGGAAGGCTGATGAGAGTGTGGCTGCAACCTTTGTGTATCATTGTAGGGTTGATTCTAGTTTCTGGGATCTTGAAAGTTCAGGGTTTTTTTTTTTTCTTTTACAAAAAAATAACTACCAAAAATCCCTCAGCCCCCCTGAACAAATAGTCCACTGTGGCCCGGTTAGGCATGCATAGAGACCAGTGGAGAGTGACACAGATTTTCCAAACACCAGGCTCTGAAAAGGGAGAGCAGAGGATATAGCAGTTTGTGCATGTGTGTTTCTATCCCTGTTTTTAAAGGCGCCAGCAAAATTTCTGCTCAGGCGAGCAACTGTCCTGCCTTTGCCTACAGCAATCCATGCAGCAATCCTTGTGTGCCCACTGGGTCATGATCCCGAGTAGGAGTGGAGCATGATGTCCGAGGCAATGCCCAAGGATGGCTCCCCTCAGTGCAGACCTGAAGCTGTAGAACAGCTCGGTGGATGATGAGGGATGTGAGCAGTCAGAGCCCAAAGGGGTGAACTTTAGGCAACAGGTCCTGGCACAAGGCTGTACCACTGACTCACTGACTTTTGTTTGCCCCTCACCTGCAGGCCAAGCACTGGAGAAAAAAGTAGTCAATAGCAAAATGGGGGAAAAGGTGAGCCTGCCTTGTTGTTACGAAATTCCCGGTTCAGAAAGCCTCCACAAGTACCGTGTCTACTGGCAGAAGAACATTACGGACGTGGTGCTGGCCTACTCACAGGGGAAGAGGCTTTCCGACCCCAAGCTGATCTCTCCACGGTACCTGAACCGGACAGAGATGGACCCCTGGAACCTCACCCTGTGGATCTCCCCTGTGGAAATCCTGGACAATGGCTCTTACCAGTGTGTAGTTCAGCGCAACTCCATTGTTCTGTGTGACGAGTCTGTCAGCCTCTTTGTGACAGGTAGGTGGATTGCCTCCTGGCACCTGAGGCTCTCCAGTGCCAGCTTCTGGGGGTGAAGGACGCTCTTCCAAGCCTATTCATACTGTAGCAGTACGAATCAGGAAGCCTGGAGGAGTGCTGGAAGCTTCTTCCCTTCCAGCATCCTCCCTTCTTGCCTTTCTAAAGCTACCTCAGGTACAGAAATTTTTCCTACCACCAACCCAACCTCCTCCACTTGATGCCTTCCTCTTGTGAAAGGATCCCTCCTGGGGCCCTCCCTCCCCAGGTACCACTGGTGATGGGTGCCTGAGGCAGCCCCTGCTGTCTCTGGGGCAAAGCAAGACCAAGCAGTTAGTGCCTGGCAAGCATTCAAGCTGAAAGAGAAATAGGGTGGCCATGGCAGCATCCCAGCCCTGCATCCAAACCCCTGTGGAACTGGCTGCAGTGCAGCTCCACAGCCTAAGGCTGTGGAGCTTTGAGGCTTTTTACATTAAAGAAATCGAGTTCCTTTGTTCAGAATGAATCTGAATCTTCTTTTAGAGGCCACAAAAAGTTCCACTGACATTTTCCATTTCCACTGGTGTTTTTGTGGCAGTTGATCTCAACCAAACACACAGATACTGGTGACATATATAAATATATACATGCATTTTAATACCTTTAACAGCAGAGTTACATGAATCTTCCAGACAAGTCAGTGAAGGAGCATTCCTTATCTGGAAGGAGATTTGGCAACGAAAAAAAGACAAGCTCCTGAGGTTTGGCCATTTCCTGCTGGTCTGAGGGCATATGTGCAAGGAGACAAATTCAGTGATCTTTCTGGGAACTGGTATGAAAAAAGGGAAGTGTACTGCCAGCATACATCTTCAGCCATGAGGGTTGAGGAGTTAACTGCATAAAACCCATAAAACTACAGATCTCTTTTCCTGTCTGCAAATACTCCAGTTTCTTTCCGGCCAGAAATCCCCTTGCTGTCTTAACAGGCCAGCTGTAATAATTATGGTAGACTTCTGCTCCCTTTGGTGAAGCAAGATCAAATTATTGTGGGGATCGGGAAAGGGGAATGCTGGAATCAGGCTGGTATATCTGAAGGGATTTTGCAGGCTGGATGGCAGTGTCGTATTGCTCAACAGACAATGGGCCTGGAAGGCAAACTGCCTCTCCTTGCTTGCCACTGGTCAGCCACACAGTGTTGAGCGAGTTTCTTTCGCTGGTGACTGGTTGCTTGGTATCTTAGACCATGGGCAGGAAAAAATTCCCATGGTGAATGCTCTGTGGGGGAGTCTTTGCTTTGATCGTGGGTTTTGGGGGCTGCAGACCTCGCTGTGGCCTGGCAGAATGGTAACCCAGTCTCTCTGGCTTCAGCTGACTTCAGCAAGCCCAACATAACGGCAGAAGTGGCCGCTGTTTCTTGCGAGTCGACTGAGATGGTGATAACGTGTTCTTCCCACGGAGGTTTCCCCAAGCCCACAATCTCTGGAGCCCTCAACAACGTGTCTGTGGAGTGGAAAACCCACTGGGTGTTCGAGCCCAGCCTCAACACATACAATGTCACTGGAAGACTGGTGCTCAACGTGACCAAAGACGTCAACATCACTTGCTCCGTTGAATACGGTGGCTTTGCCACGTCCTCCAGTTTGGTTCTGTGTATGTTTTATTAATGTTTTTTGTCACAAACCCATTTTGCTGAATCTGCTGAGTTGCCTCTCTGAGAATGCAGTAGATTTTGTGCAGGTGTTCGTGCAGGGATCACCCAATGATCCTGGCAGTGAGTTACACACCAAAATATTTTAAAGGCTGGAAGATAGCCAGGGTGGGAAGGGAGCGTTACAAGAGTGACTGACCAGCAGAGGCAGCTCTGTCTTCCTGCTGCTCTACTGCAGTTGGGCTGAGAGCTGAACTGGATCCTGTTGTGATCTGGTAATGTCACACTTGGTGGCTCCCACAGGCTGGGGCTGCCACCATCCCATGCCCCACGGTCTGGCTGCCAGCTGTGTGACACAGACCTGGTATTTCAACAGAGGGACCAGAGACTCACGTGTGCTTGAAAAGCCACAGGCTGCACTTTAAAAGAATTTCCTCATTTAACAAGCATGTTTGTCCCTGCTTCAGTGAAAGGAGCTGTCAGCTAGGGTCTAGACAAAATTCTGCTTTCAAATGTAACATAGGGTTAACTCATACGAAAAGAATTCCATCACTGAGCATGGCTTAGAAGTGATGGAATAATAGATAAGTCTGTGCTTTGAAAAGCTTGAGGCACAAGTGGAAACAGCATGAGGGAAGGCAGCACACTACATTCCAGATGTTTTGCAGTAGAAGGGGATTTGCAAGAAAATTCATAAAACCAAAAGGATTTTTTTTAATGTTGTTACCAAAAAAGTATTCTGAAATGTCTCTGGGTCTGATTTTTTTACTGTAGAGATAAGGACACCTTCAAGGGAAGATAGAGAAACAGTATTTTTCCTAGGGAATTGTACCTTATTCATCAAGGTAGCTTATTCATCTATCTTACTAAAATCAAAGGGGCTTGTGGGGAGAGGTGCCATTCAGCTTCAGAACAAATGCCAGGAACTAGTGCTTTAGGAATATTGGCTATTGTTGGATGTAGAGCATAATGTCCCTAATGAAGGGAGAATAAGGTTATTAATAGCTCACTATATAGAAAAAGAGAGCAACAACAACAACAAGCAGTAATCAGAGGAGGGTGCAGTCAACAGTGACACAGCCACAGCAGTCACAAACCCCCCGCTTTTTTGACTTTCAGGATGTGGACCCAACCCCATTTTGGTATGGTGTAAATGGTCCTCCAAACAAACCTTTCATGAACACTGAGTTACAGACAGAACAGAGCCTCTGGTAAATGCAGAAGGCAGCCCCTACAGAGTGAGGGGAGGACTGAACAGCAGATTAGGCTTACTAATGTCTTAGGAGCGCAGTGATGCTTACCTGTGCCAGATGCAGATGGTAGAATAACTGAAGGTCTGTGCACATAGGACTGCAGACCTATGGACATGCAGCAAGTCCTGTCCTGTACAGGAATGGCCCAGTATCTACGCTAAAATCCCAGTGGTAGAATGGGATTTTCCACTGTCTCCAATGGTGAAAAGCCAAAGGCTCCAGACCCACTGAAACTGAACTCTGCCACAACAGGGTTCCTGCCATGCAGGAAAAAAAGCCTGTTCTAGACTGTTAAATGCATCATTCTCCTTCACCTGTGAATCCAAAGGGGAAAAAAATAAGGCAGAAGTCTGATGAAAACAATAAGGAAAACTACAAAGGCCCTTTGAGAACAGAAATTTTCTAGCTGTGAGCTCAGACTTTTCCACCAAGCCTAGCTCATTTCCCTGAAACAGCTTATGTTTTGTAAATATTTCCTGTCTCAGGACAAAGACCCAGCTTTTTACATTCTGTGGATGTGTTAAAAATTTCAGCCCATAGCAAATGTGGGTAACTGGAAGAAATTTAGCTGCCAGCTTTGTTTATTGAGTAAGTCCATTTTCAGGCTGAATAGCTGAGTTAGAATTCAGCCAGAACACCTGAAATGCACATATTTGCTCTTAAATGAAACTGCCAATATCCTGTTGGGCCCTTTATTTATGTTTTATTTCTCCTGTCTCAGCAAAAATAAATGTCTGCGTTCTTCCTCCTGTGCCTCCACCTTATAATGTCATTATTGCTTCAATTATCATCGTTATCATCTTCATTCTGGCTATCACCCTGGCAGCAAGATACCTCCCAAGGCATGGTAAGTGCAGCTTCTTTTTCAAGAAGGTGTCTCTTAGTGCTGATGGAATTTCTATGTAGGATACACATTTATAGAAGCTTTAATGTCACAGTAGGTATTTCTGTACCTTCTTCTCATTTCCTTTTTTTTTTTTTTTTCCCTTCAGCATCCACTGTCACAAAATCTAAGTCTAGCTCATGATTTTCCTACATTCTGTGTGCAGGCAACACCTGAGTTCAGGTTTGAGAGTGAAGAGGTGACAGGGAGTTGATAGCAGATCAAAATATTTCCAAAATCAGGGATAATGAAGAGGTTTACAAAGGTTCATTTTTATGTATTAAGATGCTTTAAGATCCTTTAAATGCCAAGAATCTTTCTGGTCATGATAGATACAGCTGAGCACTGAAAGTTTCAAAATTGGATCTCTCTCCACACCCTACTTAGTCCCTCAGAAAGTCACTGAGCCAAAGTAACAAAAATACCTAGTGTTGGGGCCACAGGAGAGGCTTCAGCATAGCAATATCCTACTTTTATGGGAACACCAGCCAGGAGAGTTAGATTTGTATTTTGTATGGCCAAAAATGGCACAGGTAAAGTGTCTGGTCCCATCTTATGAAGTCTTTAGTAACTCCAGACAAGTCTCCAAGAGTTTTTCAGTGGCAAAGGGGTCCTCAAATATCTCAGGGATAGCAGACAGCTGAGTAATTTACTTTTTTCTCTTCAAAAAAATCCTATCTGTTAGCTCTTGCTCCTAATCGTGTCTAAGATGACCTTGACAGAAAGTCCCTGAAGATGTGGGCAGGCATTTAATAGATTTATAAAGGTAGGTAGGATTGAAAGTCCACAGCAGTAGGTGCCTTGTCCATGCCCTGTGTACAGATTTGCAGAGCAGTCCTGGAGAATGACAGCAAGCTTTCAACACATATATTAAGGATAAATAAGCACCCAGCTGGGAAAAACACCCAGCTGAGTTCAGTCAGGTCACTGTGGAAGCCAATTCTGGGGGCAAGAATCCCACACTGAGGGCTCTATGCTCAGGCCACTCACACCATCTGGCTGTGGTGTTCCCCGTTGGAAAATGGTCATTTTCCTGGGCAGCAAAGACTCAGTTCGCTTACAGACACCTGTAAGTTTGCCATACTTGTGTCTTCTGATACCTCTACTTGAATTTCAGACAACTTCACTCCCAAGTCAGATGTGTGGAGGTCTCATTATTATTTTTCTTTTCCCCTCCTCATTAACCACATCCCTTCAAAAACCAAGGTGACCACTGAGTCAAGCTGGGCTAATTTCCTTTTAGTGTTTTATCACAAAGAAAGGAAGCTTCTGGAAGGCAGAGACTCATGATAACACCTGTGCACCTCCTCATTTTCCACCCCTGTGCCCTTATGACACCAGTGCCAGTTCTTCTCCCCTGCTGTTCCCTGGGGCTGTGTCAACAGGAAAGCAACAAGCAGGCTGAAACCAAGAAAATCACAGTTGATCACAGCCTGTACTGTTAGCTGCATGTATAATGAACTTCTAATTATAGGAGAAAATGAACTGGAATCGGAAGATTTGGCTCTCAACAAATATAGGCTGGAAATTAAAAGGTTCCTTGCCATTAAATTAGCAAGATCCTGGAGCACTCTGAGATAGCCTTTTATATAGGAATGGAATTGCTTTTAAAGCAGATGTAGAAAGCATACCCATGTGGTAGAATGCAATCACCTGCAAACAGCATGGCACATGGCTGCATTAACTGGAATTTCCCTTTTAGTCCCACTTCCATAATATGCACAGGGAGTAGATTTGCTGAGTCAGGTGGTGCTATTTGGTTCAGCCACTTTCCAGACCACGCATGGAAGAAACCGTAAAAGAAACTGTAAGAAGTGTAAGAAACTGAGGCCAGAGCTTCCATCCAGCTTTCCAATTTGGGTAGCTGTCCCATTTCAGTGCTGCTGTTCCTGGCCATCTGTCTGGGAAGGGAAGTATCTGCCCTGAGAGTGCTTCCTGTGGGTGCTGCTGCAGGCCACCTTTCAAGAGCCTTCGAGGGAGCTCAGAATAGGTCTGAGAGTACCTCTGGTGTTCTGGGCTATGGAAAGCTGAGTCAGGAGTTGCTAAGAGTGGTTTCTGAGCTCGAAAAGCCATGCTTCAAAGAGCTGAAGTGTGGGAGGGAAGAATAGAAAGGCAGAGCAAAACAAAACGGAAGTAAGAGTTCTCAGATGCGTGATTGTTATGGTGGCCAAAACAATCAGGTGCTTTGTTGAGGTTCACACCCGCCTACTCTGAGGAGCTCACAGTTTATTTTGCAGTAATTTAAGAATGGAAACAGAAAGCACCAAGATTAGAGATCACTTAAGGAATATCTTAGTACTCATGTTGCATAATTTGTGCGAGCACAATGGCACAAGATTCAACTTGAACTACTAGAATTCAGTCATAGGTGGTGAGATATTAAGGGGATCTGCTTAATCTGAGATCCTCTTAAAGCACTGAAAGAGTTGGTTGGTTTTAACACCGGCATTCTTTCACTCAATAGGTAAACAGTTAGTTACGTGTAACTTCCATCGTTATTTCCCTTCTGACCTTACCTCAGCATGCAGCAACCTGTTTTTGTGCCAGGCTGAGGTTCTGGCCCTGTGCTAACAAGAGCAGTTTAATCCATATGACACTATATAGATATTTATTTGAGCTTTCTATCAGATCAGACTATGACCATATTCATGTACTAACAAGAGATCTTCTATTTCAGTTTGTTCTCACTGTTGTAAGCACCAGGATTCTGTGGAAGAGGGTGTGAAAGAGTATACAAAGGCATCCATGAGCTCTAAAGTGACAGCTGAAACATCATCTGTATGACCAGATCGCATTTGCAGGTACTTTTCTTCACTCTTCTCTTGGCAAAACAGTTTCTCAAATACTATGAAAGGCTTGTGCAATGTTAGCTCAAAACACCACGTGTCATCCAGCTGCCAGGATCTGCAGTGACATCCTCTTCCATTGCCCCTGTGCTCATTTTATGGGCTTTCCAACTAAACACTGGGCAGTCTTTTAGTGCCTGTCCCGTTGGGCACGTTTGTGAGTTATTCATCCCTACCTCAGGTGCCACATGTGGCTTCACCCCCTAGAAGTTCTGGTTGATTCCCCGTGAGCCATGTGCCTCAACATGGGAACATCGCTGATGACAGAAATTGAGGATTGACCAAATGGTGGTAAGGGAGGGGGGAACAAAAGAACAACTCCAGCTTTCCCAGTGTGATCAGACATGCCAGTCCACTTCTGAGATGTGTCCATTCCCTTCAGCAGCTGGAGGAATGGAGAAGGAAAAGTTTCCTCCTTCAAACTTGCCCAGAAAACACTCATATTTTAAAAGGAGTTACTCTCGATAATGGTGTGTTAACAAAAGATGGTCTAGGGAAGTCTGGCTTGCCAATGTTCTATGATTACAAAGGATTATATTTGTTTTGGCTTGAAAGCTCAGCAGTTTTCAGGGCTGTGTCCTCCAAAAAGACACTTAAGTGAAGAGATTTAAAGGAAGATTAGCAGCTAACTGTTCTTATTCATATCATTATCCAAGTGACTGCATTTCCTGCTCTCACCGCAGCATACGGATTTGCCAGGGTAATGCCTGCGGAATTGCCAGGGTAATGCCCTAGAGCAACAGCTGTGGGGTCCTGGAAGTCACGACTTTGTCAAACTGCGCACTGCAGAATCTAAAAGTTTAATAGTTTTGAGATGGAAAGGAGGGGAAACTCATTCGGGCCACTCGTCTCATTTCCAAACCTGGCCACCCACTCATCTTTTCCTCTGGGGAAGGCCCTCTCTGGAACAGATACTAGAGCCTTGGTTAGCATGAATTTGGGGGAGTTTTGTGATGGGAGTGGCAGGAGTTCACCTACAGAATAAACCCATTCTCTTTTGTTATAAAAGTCGGCCAAGATTTTCCTGTGGGCGGCCGGTGCTTCCCGACTCCTGGGAAGACAGCCGCTGTCTGTGGACCGGGATGGAAGCTGTGCTTCCTGAGTGACTGACTGCCATCTCGTAATGCGCTGGGCCATGTCCTGCTGCTGCCCAAACAGGGAATCGCGTTCTTTAGTCATCCTCCCTGCGCTCCCAAGGTTTTTGCAGGAAGCGCCGGGCCAGGCTGCCCGCTCCCGGCAGCTCCGAGTTTAGGGACCAGGAGCCCTCTTGTGGAGGGCTCTCGTAGGTGATGCCTGTTCATCGGCCCTGCAGCGTTACTGGGGTATGAAAAACCATCGGTGCAATCTTTCCCTCGGGTCCCTCAGGCTCTTCGCGCTGTGCGTGCCGCCCTGCGGACGCCACTGCTCGTTGTACAGCGATGCTTGCCGCATGGACCCTCTGGCCCTCTGCAAGGGGGGCGCGGCAGGAGGAAACTCTGCTCGCCGCGGCCGACCTGCGACCTCCTGTGAGGAATGCAGCCCACGCCACAGAAGCTCGCTGGGATTCCAGCCGAGAGGACGCTCCGTGTTCCTGCCGCGGGGCAGAAGGATGTCAGCAGTGGCACACCAGGTCAAGACTTCAGGAGCCTCTGGCTTGCTGCTGCCTCTGTGAGAATCAGGGACCTGCGGAGCCCTGCAGGGAGCCCATGCCCACCGACCCCTTCAGTAACACGGAGCTGCTCTTTGGGAGACCGCACATCGTGACATGCAATCTCATCTGTTTCTGCCTCCACGTTGCAAGCGGGGGCAGCTAAAACTGCTTTTTTATATGTTTTTTTATATTCAGCCTCACACAAGTATCTCTTCTCCCTGCTGGAGGACTTTGGATTTGGACTCGACCATTACAGATACATGCCCCTTCTCCCCTAAAGAGGCAATAGTGGACACATTTTTCATGAGAAAAGGACATCTTGGAAGTAAATCTATGTGCCTCCTGCTTATTTGCAGCACTATGAGATTTTTAGGTAATGATACACACTGACAGCACTTCTAAGAGCTAATTAATATTGCTTATCTACTGCAGTGGCACAAGTTCTCAGAGCCTTTCTCTCCTGGAAGGACAGCCTTGCCAACCCAAGCACTGAGGTACAGCTCCTCCATTCAGTTGCTGAGTGAGGGCACACAACCTGTGCACACACACGGCCACGCGCATTCCTGCCCACCCACACTTCTAAAGCCCCATTGGAACTTGTCAGTGGTGATCTCGTGTGTATCTACTGTAATCAAATGCAACTCGGGGCCTTGCTTCATAAACATGGGGCTGCTTCTGTGTGTACATCTGCCATGGGATACTTGTTAGGGAAAACTGCAGGTTTTTGGGAGTTTGTCACAGCAAAATGAGGATATTTACTTTGCACAGAACGTTGCTTCTTTCTGCCAGTGCTCTCTCTACCCAGCCAGGACTAGAAGGAATTTCCCTACAGGATGCTAACATTGGACAGGACTCATCTGATCTGGGTGACATTATTGCCTACTGTGTAGGAAAAAACGGTTTCTCATTTTGAGGGGAAAGGAGGAAAATGCCCCAACCCCCGATAAGCTTCCTAAGCAACTCTGCCCACTAACCTAACTCAACCCTGCCCTGAGTTTGACTGGAATGTTTCTCCCTTTTGCTCGGCAAGCTGTACCCATTCCCTCACTGTTCTAGTCATGTTATCAGGGCAAACCAAAGCCTGAAAGCACAATGCCATCCTCTTTGTGGGATGTGTTGTCAATTGAGCTGCTTATCTTCCTAGGACACAGCAAAGGCATTGTCCATCCATTTCACTTTTTTTTCTAGTTGGTACATATTGAGAAACTGCTGGAGAAAATAGGGGGATTAAATGTGGTTTATAGGATACTGAACCCTGAGATTAAGTAAGAAATAAGACAGTGCTCCCCTTCTACTCCTGCAGAGTCACGCTGTGCCATCACCTTTTTACTGCTTTCCCATTGTACCAAGTGTAATGGGAACCTCAGAACATTCTTACAGAGTTTTTGACAGAGAAAAGGAGGTAAGCTGGGGGATAAGGAAGCAATTACACTTGTGTGTTCTGGTTGCAAATAGAACACAAGTGACAGAAATCAGGCTGTTTCCAAAAGGCAGCCTGGCCCTATAGCAGGACTTGGTGTATGAGTGATGCGTCTCACGCTTTTCAGGTTTCCTGTTCTTTCAGCCTATGCTTGTTCCAGCACAAACCAAGTTTCTTGCAGGCTGACCTCCCTCTCCTGGCATTCACTTCCAACTTTGCTGATTTCCAACACTGTCCTTCCCGATAACCACACTGCAATTGCACCTTGCCAGCCACACCACAGCTCTGCCAGTTGTACCAGCATGTTTTCCCTCTCACTATCCCATGCTCTCTCTACTGCTCCTGAGCAGTGATTGCACAGCCTCCCAGAGAAGGGTTTGTCTTTTGCACTGTGCCAAACCTTTCTACATCACCAGCCTCCAGTAACGCTTTCAGTAACTCCTTCTAAAGGAAACCAAAAATTTTACTGACAAATATGTCTAGCATCTGGTTATTTTTATATGCTTGATGGGCAGGTCATTTGGTTCATTTTTCATTAAGCACTAATACTCTGGGATCATGTTTTCTATTGCCTTATGCTGTATTCAGTGAATTGCACAAAAATGGTTTCTGTGAGACCTTCTTAGCTTCATATCTGTGTCATTGTAGCAAGTGATCTGCTCTGTTTACCATGGGTGTTTTGTATATAATGTTGCTTCCCGGGGTTCCTCCTTTTTATTGTATTAAAAAATAAACGGTAAACTCAGTTTCCTTTCCTTAGTAATAAAGGATGTCTGTCTATGCACTGGGTAGAACCTCTGTTATTCATTTAGCCACCATTTCACAGCATCCAGGTAGGTGATGCAGGTGTTGACAAAGCTGTACCAGGTACAGCTGCCATCAAGCCACAGCTCTGTCTGGTGTGCTGACAGCAATGACAAAGTGACACTCAGGTAACCCAGCTTGTGGCTTCCACACCCCTCCCATCTGTCAGTTTGCCGGGGGTTAGCTGTGCAGTGTAGCTACAGATCATCCCTCTCCCTCCAAACAGGAGGCTCTCTGCAAAAGCAAAACCCCGTGTAAGGTGTTCTCACTGAACCCCTGCTACTTGGGTTACCTATTCTGAAAGAGGAGGGTCAATGATTTCAGTGCTGTGTTTTTGCTCAGGTAGAGGTGTCGCCCTGATTTTTTCAGCCTTCTCTTCTGTTTCACAGTTTCATGTTTTGGGTTCCTTCTCATGCTCTGGTCTGTAAACACTGGCCAATGTTATTGTAGTTTCAAGGTAGTTTACATTCTTTGTCTTAGAGATATGAACAGCTGATGGACAGTTGTCTTGACCAACGGGATGGGGAGAGGTGTCAACCTTCTCCCCCAGTCCCTGGCCTTTGCAGATATACTATATATGGAGTCAGACTTTCAAATAAAGTAGAGTTTTAGTTCATGCCTTCTGATCAAAGTGTGTGTGTCTCTGTGTGTGTGACGAACTGCGTCATAGAGGGAATGGGGATGTGAAGAATCCCTTACAGGTGTATGTAAAAAACAAACTCCAAACCAATTCTTCACTCCCCTTTCGGGAGCCTAAGAAACAAGGAAGTGCAAGGAGCTAAATTCAGCTGGAAACTGAGAAAAAAATGGCTGCTGATCTTGAGCGTAGCTGGAAGTCTCTGCTTCCCCTGGCTAATAAGCAGCATAAGAACATGTAGCAGCCCTCCATTGCACAGAGAGAAAATACACACAACTGCTACACCTTGGCTCTCCTTTCCCTCCCATGGAAAAACATCCCTGCAGCAATGGTCAGGCACAGAAAAATTAGTATTCTTTAGGCATCACATCAAATACCACCGAACAGGAACAGAGACGGAGCAATGACACAGCTAAATGTCATCAGAGCTGCTGTACAGATAAGACTGTGGGATATTGGGTGGGGATGTAATAGCAAGAAGAAAGAGGATAAAAAAGAAAAAGATAAGGCATCGCTGTGTAAGCACAATGGCAAAAATGTGACTTAGAAAAGCCTATTTTCTTTTTTGGGAGGGGCAAAGGACAACACCATTACTGTCACCAACACATGCAGAACTTAAAACAGGAAGAGGGAAAGATATATGCATACCTCTGCTTATGCAGATCCTTCACTTAGACACAGAAAAGGAAAATCAGAGCTGGTCGATGACAACCCTGAAATATACCTGTTTCTTCAATGGAAAAATGAGCTACACTGGGGTGTTTAAAAAATTAAATGCTCACTTCAGGAGTCAGAAAACACAACACCTTCTTGAAAGCAAACTGTGCCAAAAATCTGCTTTGGGTGGGTGGAATACACTCTGTGGGATTGACTGTTCATATTTCAATCAACAGTAATTATCTGGAAAAGCATTCAACCAGAACAGATTCTTTTCTTACGAGAAGAACACCCGAAAATCCTGCCTGGATGTAATTCCTTTTAGTAGGAGAAAAATTTCCAATTAAAAAAGGGAACAGGAATTCTGACCTCCTGCTTTGGGGGAGCAGTGATGGGCCACCTCACCCTTCTGAGTACAGATCATTTTATAGTAACTCCAGTACCACCCACAGGTAACAGCTCTGAGTTAACAGCTCATCTCTGGAACAAAATAATGGAGCTGGCACTCTCGTGGCTCTTGCCTTTGTTACTGCCTGGGCAGAGGATTGTCTGGTGGGATCTTAGAGCTCTTTTCAAGGAATATCACTCAAGGATGCTTCTCTGGTACCAACACTGTAGTAGCATAAAATACCCACTGTACTGACATAAAGAACTTATGGACACAGTCACCACTGCTGGATGGCTTTATTGAGTGTCTTGAACCATATTTCCCCCAAAGGTCATCCCCTAATTTCCAACTTGCAAATGAAATTAGAGGCCTTCTTATTGTTAAAACTGTCCACAGTGCCAAGACTTCCACCATCACCACCCGAAATAAGTCATGTTTTCTGTGGCCCCCTCAGGCTTCTATTGAGGAACCCAAAACATGCCTTTTTCAGGGTACTTCCATACAATTCCCAGCTCCTCCACCCTTCCTCCACACTGACTGCAAAACACCCCAAGTACCATAGGAACCAAGTAAGAAACCATCATCAGCAAGTTCTTCAGGCACTGTTTGAAGAGCAGCTTTCATCAGGGCATAATTAACTTTTGCAATCAGGGCACCTTTAGCACACAAACCATCCATAGGCTCCTTTACCTTAAGTACTTCTACATCACTGGTGGTTTGCACATTTTCAGCAGTGAAATGGGTTCTAGATGAGGCTCTGGAGCCCTCACCTCCTGCCAAAGCTAGATGGCACTCCCTGGTCTGTAAAGTCTGTATTTCCACTTTCCCAGGTGGAACAGGTTTGGCCCTTCCAAGCTCTTTGTGCAGTGATATCCATCCCTGAACAATGTTTTCAGCAAAACACTTTTTCACAGGATACAACTGCATTCACAGACAACTTCTGTGATCCCTTCACTGAAGGCTTTTACAAGTTATGCAGCTTCTTACAACAGAGATCTGGGGAAGACTCAGCAGCTCTTCAATTCTCCTGCTCTCTCCATCTCTGGTCTTCCCTGGGCATTGTTTTCTGTTTGGCCTAAGATTTCAGTCATATTGAGCCTGGACTGCCTAAGGAGAGAAGAGAGAATGAAAAGCAATTTTATGCCTGTATCCTCCTGACAGAAACATGACTGCAGAATCCAAGCTCTTGAAAATTTCTTCTAGAACTAGTGAGTAAGTTTCAGTAATTCACATGAACAGTGTCATGGCCTTTTTTCCCCAAAACCTCCAGCTATCCTCCTTCCTTCCTCTCTTCAATAGGGATGGAAAGAAAGCAGAACTGAAGGAAAGACTGGGAAGACTAAATCAGCATCTCTAAGACTGGTATGTGAACAATACCAACAACCAAGAACTGAGGTTTAGAAAGCCTAGTGTGTTGTGGTTTCTCTAAATGTTTGAACACACAGACCCAGACACCCTCCTAGTCCACGACTGGAAGGGGCAGAACTGCTCCTCACCACTCTGCCAGCTTCTGCTCGTACAGCTCCCTGCGTTCACGACTCCTCTTCTCCTGCAAGGTCTCACCAGTCAAGCCATACACTGCCATTAGGAGGCCTCCTGCAGGAACCCTGAAGGAGGAAGCAGAGAAGTCACCAATCACCCAGGGGACACACAACAGCAATGGCTTACTGGCATCAGCAAAAGGAGCACGCAGGGGACAGATGCCGCATGCAGGGAGTGCCATATTCCCCAAAATTCACATCACGTCACAGACTAAGGTACTCCTGTTCTACTGTCACCCACCAATCACAGCCCCTCTTCAGTTGTGACTCACTGGAGCCCCTGTGATAACACGTTTTGAATTTACTCACTGACAGGCACACACAGGGGTGGAAGGACTTATGATGCCCAATGGAGACCCCATAGAACACCTAAACCGTATTTCAGACAGCGACACCCCTGCTCAGCTTCCATGCAGCTCTGGAAGTACTTGTGTTTTCACTGGTAAAGCTCCCTAGCCTGCTTCCAGGCATGCCCACAGCTGACACCATCCTGATAGTGCCAAGCAGCACAAATAAAGCTCATCCTCTTCTTCTGGTAGAATCCTCAGATTCACTTGTGAGGATATTTACAGGTCAGCACTTTGAGAAATCCCAGCCCTGCTTGAAAAGAGAGATTTCTCCTGAGTTCGAGGTCATTGTCCAGAAGCACAGAGCCTCTGAGGGAGAACCATGGGTTCCTCCATGCCCCAGAGAACTTCAGGAGATTCATGACTGCAAGACACACACAAAGACATGTGTCACCTTATAGCCCAGCCAGGCAGCTACTCCCTCAGTGTTTCCTATTGGCTGCTGCTTCACATTTTAATTTTGGTGGAGCCTATGTTGTTCCCTCTGATAAGCAAACTGCAGCAAATAAGATGCTCTACTGAGAGCTCTGAGCTCTCACTACTGAGAGAGCAGTGAAACACAAAACACGAAACAAAGAAGAAAAGCAAAACAGTTTAAAGGTTGGAAGTAAAGTGATCATCATGAGGTCCCAAGAGAGATACAGAAAATCCCTCGAGGCAAGAGAGGAAGGGAAGCTCCTGTAGCCCCACCTGTGATTCCAGGTTCAGTGTGGGCAGCAGTCACAACTCACCCAAACGCCGTTCCAAACACGATGCCACCTGCCAGGCCCTGCAGGCCCAAGTGCATTCTGAACAGGGCTCCTGTGAAGGCTAAAAGAACAAACCCACTGAAACTAGGAACAGCCCCACCACAGATATCTCTCACCAACACAGGGAGTTGCTTTGCTGCATTTCTCTTCCCCATGAGCTGAAATCTGCTTTTAACAGAACAGAAACCAAGTGCAGTGGGACAGACCCTCACCACACAGTCACCATATTCTCTGCACTGAAACACTGTACAAAGTTCCCTCTGCTTGAGAAAAACTGCCAGAGTTTTTTCCTGTATGGTAGAAGTATCTGTGAAACCAAAACCAAGCTCTCTCTACACTGGAGCATGATCTCCCTCACCTTTTTTTTCTGTCCAACAACAGCTAATAATAGTAGCTGCCATGTAAGGCAGAAAGGATCAGTAAAAAGTGTATCCAACTGTAAGGGCAATAAAGCCTGTAAAACTGAACAAGCAGATCGCTTACCCAGAGCCCTGTTGCCAAAAGTGGGCATGCAAAACTTAGCATGAAAAGGGCAGCCTATAAAAAGTGTGCTGAATTATTACCAAGAGTGGAAATAAAAAATGCTTTCCCTGTTAAGTAGGTGCTTATGAGAACGGGGTATGCACCGAGTGTTGCCTTTACCCCACACAAGCATTTTTCACCCAAAACGCTCCAGCAAGTATCTTGAAGATGAACTGATAACCACAAAACTCCCCAATGGTTTCAGCAGGGCATCAGTATCTCTGTTACAAATAAAGGCATGCAGCAGGCAAATAAAGGAGCAAAGTCAGTGGAACAAGAAGCAAAACCCAAGAGCACAAAAGCTGCTCAAGCCCAAGGGATATGGACACTTGCTTATGCTTTTGTGCTATGACCCTTGCTTACAAACAGAAGCACACAAGGTTACAGCACTCTTACCTCCTGCTGCAGCAAAATTACTGATGGTGGTTTTATCGCGGTATGCAGACAGGCTCGTGCTCACCACGCTGCAAAGGTAAGGCACAGAAGTCAGCAGTTGCACAAGGAACAGGAGAGGTAGCAAAACACAGCCTGAAATAAAGCTGGATTTCATTAAGCCAGCCCTCAGGTTGCCGCTAACTGCCTGGCTGCCCATCTGTTCAGAGCACACACATGCCATGCTCCTGTGACTTTACTGCAGGCAGCTGCACAGACACAGGCCAGGAGTATCAGAGTTCCTGAACTGGATCTGAGATACTCTTTTTTTTAATCATGGTTTTTTCTTTCCCATCAGATAGAATCATAGAATCAGAATGGTTTAGGTTGGAAGTGATGTTAAAGATCATCGAGTTCCAAGCCCTCACTGCAGGCAGGGGCACCTTCCACTGGACCGGGGTGCTCAGAGCTCCATTCAGCCTTGGGGCATCCACAACTTCTCTGAACTACCTGTTCCAGTGCCTAGGAACATATAATATAGTCAAGGATAAAAGAATTAGAGCAATGAAAAGGTCCTATCAGTCAATCAGTCCTGATGTAGGACACGTATCCCAGAAGCTGATCCATGTGTCAGTAAGATCTTGCCTTGTAAACAATCCCCAGTAGAACTCACTACATCAGCAGTCACCTACTCTTGTGGCATCAGATTTCCCTCTGGGGTGGGTAAACCAACTCTTCCTAAAACGTCAGCTAAGCCCCAAAACCCCCTGTTCTCAGTTCAGCAACCACATACTCCCCAGCCTCCTGCATGACACTGACAAGCCAACAGCAATCCTCCTCTCCTTCCCAATACAGATAAACCCAAACAATTTGGGGTTTAGTTGTGAAACTTGAAGTTTTCACAACTGCAAGACAAAATGTTCAACTTGGGCTTTACAGAAACAATTCTGAGCAGCAGTGTCGTTCAGAACCTTTTCCAAAGGGCTGATGAAAAAGGGGCTGATCTGATTGCAGGGGAGACACCTGGTGGAAGATGATGAAGTTACACGTCATATCCAAAGAAATCCAGGAAAATCCAAAGAAATCAAAAGCTCCAGCAGAGAAAGCAAACAGCATGCTAACTAAGCCTAAAAACAGATACTAAACTAAAAGGAGCCACAGAAACCAAGAGACAGTGAGGAAGAAATTCAGAAAGTAACTAAAAAATGAGGGAGACAGAAATATAAAATAATGCCAGTCAATACTGTGGGTTCTTAAAAGCAGAAGAACTTAAACAGAACATACTTGCAGAGAGAGTCAATGCAGGTTTAAATTTATAAATTTACTAGTTTGAACAACAGGGAAGGAGATATTTCTAGTTTCAAAGGCCTTTGCTCAGAAGACCATGCTTAGTTTGATGTTCTATTGCCAGAAATGCACTGAAAACACCCAAGGAAGAAAATCAGGGAAGCAGAACACTCTTTGCATTGGTTTTGTGTGTATAGGAAAAATCTGAAGACCTATGCAGGTACATAGAACTGGGAAGTCTGATATTCAGCAACTGCTCAAGAACAAGACAATCCCCTGGAAGTGTCTGAGGACAAGAACAAAGAATTGTGAGTAACACCAGAGTACAAAAAGTAGTAGCAGTGACAATTGTGAGTACCACCAGTGTATACAAACTAGGAGTAATAAGACATAGCAGAAAGGACAAAAATCAGTGTGGGTTAGAAAGCACTTCCAGAAACTGCCAACACACTTTAACACTCCCTCAGAGAAAAAGCACAAAAAGACATGAAGTAAAAGCAGAAAGCAGCTGTCAAGAAAGGGAAGAACACAATTCAACTCAGTAACAGCGGGGATTACATGTACAAACAGGGCTTTTCTACGTTTAGGGTTTGTGTTGATTCATTAGAAGATGAGAATTCTGGGGCAATCCTAAAAGGCTGAACCCTCTTCATGCTCCTGTCTGATCAACCAGATTCATGTTAAGGCAACACCAGGAACCTCAATCAATCACCAGGGCTGTGGGCACTGCTGGCACGGAAAGCTCCTGGCCACTGGTGCTGAAGGACAAGCACAAGCACAAGGCAGCTCCGCTGCCTCTGCCATCAGGAAACACTCACTTGAATATCGTGGTGAAAGCCGTGACCCTCCAGCTCCAGCGCCAGCCGTAGCGGATGAAACTCCGGAGACCAGCACGGTGTGCAGATTGCTGAGGGGACAGAGAGGACATGGCACAGGTCACAGCCCCCTCCTCCTGCCAGCCCATGTGCAGACTGCTGAGGGGACAGAGAGGACATGGCACAGGTCACAGCCCCCTCCTCCTGCCAGCCCATGTGCAGACTGCTGAGGGGACAGAGAGGACATGGCACAGGTCACAGCCCCCTCCTCCTGCCAGCCCGCTGCCAGCCGGGTCACAGGACTGACATCCCTTGGGACTGGCACCCAAACTCTGATCAAGTCAGCCACCTTCGGAGGAAAAGCTCCTCCCAGCCACCGACAGGAAAACCAAGAACAAATTCCGGTTTGGAATGTCAGCTGGTGTTTCTAATCCTGATGCTGAAAGACATCTGGGTGGACTGGGAGGGCTCTTTGAGGGCAGTACAGGAAAGCAGTAATGGAGAAGTAAGAAAAACTAGAAACTACTTCATTATTATGAGTTCACAAATATTAATAAATAATAACCATCAATAAATAATAATAAGTAAATAATAACCATCTACATTAAATGTTAAGATACTGTCAAGCTCTGCCATTTAACACTGGCACTTAAAAATTTGAAAACATGAGATTTTTTTTAAGTATGTGATAAACAGAAGCTTCACAAAAATTAAAAATGTTGCAGCCAATACAATGAAAGTGAATAAATTTTCTCTTCTAGTGCTTGTGGTGTAGGTGCTTAGCCTGGGCTCAGATACACCAGTCACCTGAGTGAAGCCAGACAGTGGTAATTTGCAGGTCACCACATCAGAGGCCAAATCTAATCGTAAGCGATGCAAAATTTACATCAGGCAGATTTTTAAAGGGGTTTTCTTCCTCATAATCTAGGTAACCAACAGTTTAATTGAATAACAAACACCTAGAAGTTCAAATACATCTATAAAATGTCACAAATGTTCTTTGTTGTGCTGTTGTTCTAAAAGAATTTTAAATGGCCTAAAAATGTTTCACATTAATAAGACAAGCATACAATCCCAGTTTGATACTATGAAGTCTCCTGTCAGCACACTAAAATCAAAAAGCAGAAAGCCTTTTCGAGACATATGAATCAGCTACTTAGAACGGTAACTTTGGTACCAGCTTTCTCCGTAAGGAAGGCCGCTTTTCCAAGGCCGACCGCGGGCAGTTTGGGTAACGGGGAGCTGCTAATTCCCGCAGCCGCTGCCCGGGCCGGCTGCACTCACTCACTCACACGCTCCCGGCAAACTTTCCGTCCCGGAACCGGGCAAACACCCGCGTCCCACAACCACGAGGCCGGCCGGCCTCCTGCGGGCTCCGGTGCCACCCAAACCTCGCCTCCGAGGGCACCTTGCGCGGCCGGCGCCTTCCCCCGGCCGAGGCCTCCGGGCTCGCCGCGGCCCCGGCGCTCCCCCGTGCGTGCCCCGGGGCCCGTACCACGGCATCGGCGCGGTTCTGGAACATCTCGCCGTGGCTGCTCTCGATGAAGGCCTTGCGAGCGCTGACGAAGGCAGGCAGCCCCCCGTAGANGCGCTGTTTCTGATTTATGACTCCAGACATTTCCCCGTTTGTCCCCCACCCCGAAAGAGGAGCTGAGTTTTGGGGGCTGCGACGCCCGGTCGGCGTTAGACAGAGGAGGTGCAGCCCCCGGGCTTTGAGGCCGCTGAGAGGCAAATCCTGCACGGCGAGGTGGTGCCTCTCCTGGTGCTCATTGCCTTCCCTGGAACAACTCGCTCTGTTGTGGATTGCCCCTTCCCTCGGGGAAGATCTGATGGGGCTCGACTGTGCTGACAGATGCAGCTGTCATTTATTAGGTGTCACAAACCATCAAAGAGCCCCGAAGTGCCCCCGGACTCATTTGTGAGGCCTTTCACCAAAGGAGGGAAAGCTCCCCACCAGAGGCGGTGCCTGGGCTTTCCCACCGAGCCTGTTCGTATTTTAACCCATGGGATTTGAATTCCCGGGATTCTTCCTCCACTCCTGACGAGCCAACACTTCAGCCAAGAGCCACCTGAGGTGCAACAATCAAGTTTCATCGCGAGATCTACAGGTGGAACAGCTGGGGCTTTGCAGACCTTTTATTACTTTTCTGATGAAGCAACACGCATCCAGCAAAATTTCATTTTTGTTTTATTCCAAAAAGCACTTCATTACAAATGGTTTTAAAATATCATACAGAGCTATTCAGTTTCTTGGAGTGCTATCTCTCCATTGGCTAAAAATAGAAAACCAGAAAACCCTTTCCACTCTGGCTCAGTTTTCCTGGGAAACCTAATGCCCCATTCTGTTTCCTTTGCTGGACGGGATAATCCCAGCACTGGTCCCAAAACCAACACACCGCCCCAGCAACCAGCACTTGATCAATAGGGCCAGATGCTGTGTCCCTGTAGCAGGGCTGCAAGGCCTCTGTGAGGGCACACACGCACTTAAATGTTACTGTTCCATGCAATTTCCTTCTGCCTTGATCCACACTGACTGCAGACGGGCCTGAGAGCTGTTGCTACCATCTTCTTCCATTATAATGTGCTGCTCTCTCAGCCTTGTGGCTGTTTTACCATCAAGGGTGCTCACCTATGAGGGTTCTGTGTCCTTCCCCACACTCTCCTGTCTGGCTGCCAGAGAAGATGCTGCTCCCTCCCAGCTTCTCACCTTAGGGGACACAGAGCATCTCAGGAATTGCAGTCCTGGGCTGAGAGGCTGTGGTGGGTATAAACACAGCAAAAACAAGCAGCCTGTGACTGAACTAAAAATGAATAATGTGAGCAGTAGCAGCTACTGTGTGAGTGAAGACATTCCCTCAACCAGGCTGTAGGAGATGAGAAAAGAAGTGGCACAGCTGTGGGGAACAAAAGCAAGTACTGAAGTGAGCAGATGTACTACCAGTCTCAGAAAAAAACCAAACCAAAACAAAACCCAATTAAAAAAAAACCCAAAATAATCCTAGAAACATTAAAGAAGGGAATTGGAGCAGACTCTGCACTTTTGGAAAAAAGAAGTGCTGAATCTACCTCTGTAAATACTTTTTCTGGGTTCCTAAGGGTCCCAAGATGTCTGGCCAGGCAGCTGGTGAGAAATAATTAACAAGGGCTCAGTTGTGCAGGCTGTGGAGGCACCCAGCTCATCTGCTGGAGAATGAACCATCTCTGACTCAGCTGCCAAGCACATCACTGCTGATGGCCTGACTACCACCACCTCCTGCTCCCCTGTGAGGGAGGTCGGGTAACTCTGCAAGGACCAGTAATCCCTTCAAGGGCAGGTAAAAACCTTACCATCAACCTCTAAAACCCGACATAAACCCTAAGCTATCCAGAAATGTTAGCCCCAAATCCTAGAACCTGCTTCTGTCAGAGAACACCTAAGTGTTATCACCCAGCTGAGAAAACATTTGCCAAACAAAGGGGCAAGTATTTGCCAGCTGAGTGCAGCTCAGTCTGTGTCCCTTGCCATGACTTTTGGTAAAAAGTCCAGTAAGGCTTCTCATCAACTGAATGGGATTTAGGATCATTCTGAGACAGACAGTTACTAAGTCCTAAATTCTAACATCCCTCCTCTAGGCGTGACGGACCACCCCATTAAATAGCCATAATCCAGCATGCTGCTTAACATTCTTGTGGTGACAATATCATCAGGTCCCACTGCCTGGAAGCAATGTCCAAGTCAGCCTACTGCTGTTCTCTGTAGTTCTAGTGTGAAAGGTAAGTCTGAGAGAGCAAAAAATAAGTTAGTACTGATCTTCAGATTTCCACAGTGATCAGTTTGAGCTCAAGAGAAAAACAGAGAAGTCTACAGCTCTGTTTTCAGTTGTCCAGAAGTGATCTCACTGTAGCTTTTCCTCCTTTTCACTTTGTAAGTCAAGGTTTGGGAATATTCAGACAGCAGATGCTCCCAGTAGCAAGAGATGTCCTCCATCTCCAAGTGCTCAGTGATGAACTGACGTCCCCTAGAGACACACAAGGCACAGTCAGGACTGTTTTCCAGTTCCTACAAGAGTCATTAGTTTTGGTTTGGATGTATATCAACATTCACTTTCCCTTGTTTCAAATGAGAAACAACATGCACTGCTCTGTACCGTCTATTTTAATTTTACAATTTTCATTCATGCTCACAGCTCTGACAGTTGCAGTGCTTTTGCTATCCTCAAGACAGTATTTGCTATCTGGGATAATAAATACCAGATTTCACTTATCACATACAGCTAGAGCAGCACTGATGCATGCTGCTTCAGACCAGCCTGGATAGATAATGTTTACAGTGCAGACCCAGCTCCCAGGAGCCAGCTCGCCTCGTCCTGAGACAAAAGCTCCCAACCTTGCCAGCTTTCTGTGGGGGTCCTGACATGGGTCACATGTGAACCAAAGAGCTGAGCACAGCATCCCATTCTCTGCTTCCCTCTGCTTGTTATGCGTGCTCCAGCCCTCCCGCTCTTATTGCAGAAGATCAGTTATACTGCACCCTACTAATACTCGGTTGTCTTTGATGGGCAACCCTTTCAAAAGCAGTGTAAGAAAATGTTTTGGAAGAAGACTGCCTAATAGCCAGGAAGGACACACTGCTTACCTCTCTGATATTTCTTGTGCTATGGCATCATTTTCCTTTACAAACTGCAAGAGCTCCCTAAAATGAAGACACACACACACAAAAAAAAAAAAAAAGCTATGAAACAACTGGCTCAGTGGAGAACATCATCCCTTAGCTAAGTTGTTGGGGAGGGTGCGGTTAAGAGTCTACATGTGAGTGAAGGTGCTGCTCACCTCAGAGCACAGAAGAAACTTCTCTTCTTGATTGTTTCATGTCAGTTCTGCACAACATCCTGAAATCTGGGAGCTAACACATTTTTGGCCCATCGATAAGTTCTTCTTCCCCCTTATCTCTGCTGCCCACTAGTAAATTTAAGTGTCTAGTGCCTGCTGATTTCAGTGAGAGCGAAAGACTTACTCCAGTGAAACTGTACTCCCCAAGTAATATCAGCAAAGGATCCTTTGGGGGCAGTGATGAAAAGACCATGACCTCCAAGAGTCTTTGCCTGGCGCCTCGGAGTGGAGGCACTTCATGGCCTAACACAAACCATCCCGCCTTCCCAAAGGCTTCCCCATGGAATGCTCCACAGAGCAGCCTCGGGCCTCGCACCTGACATCAGAGAGGTCTGACCGCACCGGGATGTAGTGGACCCAAGGCTTCAGCTGCGGGTAGAAGAACTCCAGCCACTCTTCTCCCACATGAAAGACGAGTGAGCCGCACAGGAAAAGGTGCTTCAAGCGGAAACTGGCCGCCACTCCCCGGAAATTGAACAGGTACCTTTAAAAGGATGAGCAAAGAGAGGGACCTGATTACGTATTTTGTCTGAGGAAATGCACTAAAGTGCACTGGTCTCCAAGGAGCAGTGAACCTTCCCTGACAGGCAGCAGCTGAGCAGCACACCAGTCACTAAAACAGAGGAAAGGCATTTGTCTGAAGCTGCTCACAGGAAAGGTGAGCTGAAGTTAAGGGTGTGCTGGGTGAGTTTCTGCTGCCTGTCAAAACTCAGTGAGAAATTCAAGGTGTGAGGCTTTACCTCTGATAAAGGCACCTACCTGTGAGAAACCAAGGAGGCCTCATGGACAATTACCAACAAGGCATGGAAGGTCACAGCATGGATTCCGTGACCCTGTGGGGTCACCCAGAGGCTCTGTCAACCACAAGGAAAGTTCTCCCAATTCTCTCTTGCCTTGCAGTGAAGCTTTTCTGTTCATCGTTGTGCTTTGCCACATCTACCTCAGGTTATTTTTTCCTCTGGGATTCTGCTTTAATCTGAATGTAATTGTTTCATATTAACTTGGGAATGCAACCCTAGGAGGTTAAATGGGCCAGCACACAACAGATGGACTTCGCAGATAACAAAGAATCCGCAATTTTGTTTTCAGTATTTTCTGCCAAGTTAGTAAAGTAGGATTGACTATGGCAAGGGGGTAGTTCTCTTAGCAAACTGTATCTCATAGGGATGTTTGTTTGCTTACTTATTTTCTTTATCAACCCTACATTTCTCCTATTATATGGAAAGCTGTTTTTCCTACGGGTAAACCTCCCCGGAAAATATAACTGATCTTTGAAGTCAAACATTTTGGGCTGGGGGAAGAGAGTTCTTCCTTTAATGAAGCTATTTTGGGTGAGATGGAGCTTATATATCATATGTATTTTGGGCAAGATGGGAATTACAGCTAAACTTAGTTCAGCAGTAAATAACATGGAATAAATCTGAAATTACTCTGCATCCTTTGTATTACCTAGGATCTCAAGGCAGGGGTGAGGAGCTCACTGTATTAGGAACTCAACAAATACATGTAGAGATGTAACAAGAACGATGGTCTGGAAGCAAGGAAATGCCTCTGTCCAATTCTAGACACAGCTCCCACCATCCATGACCTCAGCCAAGCCAGCCTGCTGTAATATCTACAGTGAAGGGAGCAGACAAAAGTTCATGTTAACCCTGCCACCCTGGGCTACAACAAAAGTGTGTGAGAAGGTCTCAGCCTACACCATAGACGGGCTGGGGAGCATCAGGGCTGGGCAGTGTATGTGTAAAAGAAGGGAGAAATCTGGGCTACAGTCTAGTGAGATACAAAATGAGACAAGTCAATCACATTTGCACAAAAACACAGATTCAGCCAAATGACTGAGCTCTTATATCAGCAGACTGTGGCTGGTAGAATCACAGCTAGCAGAAGAAAAAGCAAAACATCTGACACACAAGTGCATACACACTAGGAGTTTATATTGTACATAGAAACCTGCGAGAGTATTACAGCAAAAAAAAAACCTCACTAAAGTAAAGAATAAAAACCTTTGTAAATCAAAACCACATTCTCCCAAACAACATAAAAAGTATGAATTAATACTATGTCTGTTAATCAGATTTCAGGTTCTCTCTTTTACTACATACACCCAGTGGCAGCATTTGTCATTCTAAGCTCCCAAATTTTCAACTGTTTTATATCTGCTCACAAGCTTTCATATCTACACGAAGCTGGTCGTTGAATTAGACCTTAAAATAAAATGAGACCCTACACCATGCAAGGAAAGACTAATCCACAGCCCTTGAACAGCTTTACTAATCAAAACTCTTACTTGTATTTGCAGTGATCAACCAGTGGAATTTCCTTTGCAGGAGGCTTTCCTAAGGTGTCCTTAAAATAAAGAGAATTAAAAACAAAACAAAACAAAACAAAACAGTAAGCTTCAAATGGTGATTTAATTTGTTTTCCTTCTCAGTTAGAAACAAAGGTGATGTGTGAAAACCTTCCATTCCCACTTCTGAGAAAACCTTCTCTGGTGGGCTGTTAGAAGGATTATAAAGAATTCCCGGCCCTTCATACATGAAAAAATGCTCAGTAAATTACACACTGCCTGTAAGGGAATGCCAGCACAAACACATTAAATGATAATGTTTTGTTGGCAGCTACAGAGTGGAAAACAGCTTGGGACAATGGACTGTGTGAAGCCAAGTGTAACTGGATTAGCCAAGACTGTCTGGAGAGAGCTGGACTGCAGACTAAGTAAGAAACTAAAAAGTTATCAGCAACAGTTTATCAGCAAGTTATCCACAATAGGATCAAGAAATGGAAAAAACAGAAAATGTTTGAAGACTGACAACACCAGAGAGGCAGCTCAGAGACAGAAGGGGAAGGGTTGGCCAATTTTGTTGTTGTGGGAGAGGAGGAGATTGGCAGAAATTCTTTTTCTTATGTGTTCTCCTTTCCTTGAACAACAAGCGTAGAAGGAAGAGAAGTGTTTGGCCTGCCAGGCTTTAGAGACTCTTTCCTTTCATCTGTCAGAGAGGTGCGGCCGTCAAGGGAACTACAAACCTCCCCCACGCTAGAGGATCACCCACAACTCTCCAACAGGATGTTTCTCTCTCATCAAAGCCACCTTGCAATGCCAGCCTTTCTGGCCTTCACACTCAGAAGACAGACAAACACCCACACACCTTTTCAGATTTCCAAGCCTGGTTTTTAGTGTACTCAGCGTCAACAAGTTCTGGGTTTTCTCGGGACAGCAGGATGAGGGGATCTCTCTCAGGGCTTGTTCTGAAAAAGAAATGCTGTCGCTAATTGCCAAACCCCATGACTCAACACAGCTAACAGGCTACAGGACTCCAGGCACTGCTTCTTTCTGAGGCTGACCTCCCTGTGAGCCCCCAAAACATTATGAAGTGTGTACCACAGTGTGTTTCTGTTCAAGTGTATATTAACAGAAGAGAATGAGTTATGAGTACCAAAATTATTTGACTGACTTATTATTTAAACAATGCCCAGGACAAATCCAGCTTCCTTTATGCTGATAGGTGCCAAATGCTTTAACTCCCACCTCAGTCAGAGAGTTAAGAGATGCTCAGCATCTTCAGCAGTGATTCCTCTGACAGGACTTTAAAAAAAAATGCTGATAAACAAGGTTATGACATCCCTGAGACACATTCCTCATCACCTCCAGAGCCTACTTGGTAAGCCATCAAATCCTTCCCTGTTGGGGAAGGGGAAGAAACAAAGTACAGAGTTTAACATTGTTTGAAACCGTCACTGGAGAGAGGCCAAAAATCACCTTCTCTTATCTCCCAACACTCAGGTAACTTAAGGCCAGAATACTTTTCATTCAGTATGGAGCACTTGCACAGCAAATAGAGCATTCACATTGGCAAGAAGCATGAACAGAAATATCAAATCTTTAAATTTGTATCAAGCACCTGCAGTTCCCTTCACAGAGCAAAACAAGCAGGTTCCTGAGGTGACAGTTTTAGTCGTTAAGAAATAATGTGGCAAATCCATCAGGACTTCTGTTTCCAATATTAGGTGATTATAATAAACTAGTTGCAAATGGCAGTTCTTGTGAAGAATAACTTATAGTGCAATGCTGTACAACATGTCGCACTTTCCTTACTTTTGGAAAACACACTCTGAGTTACACTTAATTAGGGATTAGGTCTTGGAGACATGGAAATTCCTACATACAGAGAGCTGTCACAGACTCTGTTGGTAGAGTCTTCTGTTACAGGAAAAAGTGCTCACCTGGATCCTCGGAAATATCCCTTAGAGATTTTTTTCTTCCATGGCCATTTTTCTGCAGATCTGAAAATATTTTTTATATATGGCAATAAATGATTTAATATAACCATGAAACAACACTCTCATCAGCTTTCACAGCATGATGGCTTCTTCTATTCTTCATTTTTAATGGAAATCACTTTCTACATTATAGCATAAAAAAACTCTCAGCCAGGTCCAGTGAAATAGGTTTTCCTGTGAATTTTGTGTTTAAGGCAACACAATATAGGGTACTTTCCAGAACACCTTTCAAGCAAAATAGTGTATTACACCCAGCCCCCCACCAAATCTGGAAGGGTATTAAAAGTCTACCTAAGATTTGAATCCACTTTTTCTACTGTAGCTTTATTTTGCTGTACTTCACTGAATATGGATAGTGAAAAATTACTAGAGAGTTTCTAATCAGTCATTCCCCACTACAAAACAAAACTACCAATCAAGAAACAAAAACACACCTAGTGTTTTGCTCTTAAAATTCATTGTTTTTCCTAATCACTTTCATTTTAAACCTAACCAAGTCCTTCAAAGTAGCTGTTCACCTGGGTTTTTTTCCTGCCAGTGCAGTCACTGCCTCATCACCTCTCATCAGAACTCTGCCACACTTTTCTACTGCGCCTGGTGGAACATGCAGGTCCTGACCCCCAAGATGATTTATCTGTGCAGGTCAAGCTTTGCATCTCCTTATAACCCAGTGACACAAGTGAAAACACATGGATGAATAAATGCTTTGGACCTCCATTGCACTACAACACATTAAGCTTTAGCTACGAATAATCATGTGGATCTTCAGATTTTGAAGAGCAAAAGATTCAACCTTTTATTAGGATGTCAAGTCAATTACATAGAAGTGGTTTTTGCATTTTGTTGCTGTGTCCAGTCACTGTTGCACACTTGGTTTGTCACTCTCCATGGAAAGCAGCCCCTTACTCTGCTAATAAGTCAAAAGACCCTGCCAAAAGGAAGACTCCCAGCCAGAAACATCACCTGTTTAGCCCAGTAGTGACTCTTGATTCTTAGGAATGATTCCAGGTTTTTCTACTGTACAATGACACTCAAGTAAAAGCAGATCTAAAGAAGGCTTTCCTTTAGCCTTCCAGAAGCTTATACAAACATCCTGGATCATCCCTGCAGTGAAAAAAACCACAGCTCCTAGAGAAGTAGTTGAAAAGAAAGAAAAATATTTCTGTATATCAGGGGAGATTTCTGCAGGCAAAAGATAACTGCTACTTTATTGACAAACCTGCTCTCCCCAAACCCGATAGTAATCTGGCCCTGACAGCATGACAGATGTGCATGGTTTGTCCTCTGCATTCCTTACTAAAGGGCTGCAAACAGAGGAGCTAATTATAACTTCCAGTGACATCATCCAAGATTTCCATGGAGAATTCCCATACAGCAGTTAGGCTGTAGGTAGTTAATGTGAGGCAGCAGGACAGACCAACAGACCTATGGTCTTCAGTATCAACACTGGCCCAGTGCTGCCCAGTGCAAGATGGACTTTTGTCTTCCATGAAACCTCCCCCCACACATAACCACTTCCAAAACATACCTTCTGAGGTCCTCTCTCATGAGGTCCCAGCGCCCTAAACCTGTTGGGTAAATTGGCCAAACAGCTGGTCCTCCTTCCCAAAATGTCCAGGCAGGATACATGATATCATTGTATTCAGATGTCTTGAGAAAAAGGAGAGTAATGCAAGAATGAGAGTAATATCTACTTTGGTTTACTGACTGAGCCCACCAGTAAGAAATGTTCCTTCTGGGAGCTCTGCTGGCTTTCTCCATTGTGTCCAAAAGATGCCACAAGAGCTTTGCAGACACCATTTGCTGGGCTTACAGAATCACAGAATTATTAGGGCTGGAAGGGACCTCTGGAGATCATCCAGTCCAAGCCCCCTGCCATGGCAGGGTCACCTAGAGCAGATTACACAGAAACACATCCAGGTGGGTTTAAATGTCTCCAGAGAAGGAGACCCCATGACCTCCCTGGGCAGGGTTCATACAAAGACAGCTCAATACTGAAATGCTTCAATGATTTTTAAAAGGCCTTGTCCTGCTGTGTGATGACACAAGACTTTCATGTAGAAAATAGCAAAAGAGATCCATGATGCAGTTGATTAGTACATAGCAAAAGACCTGAGCTCACCTCACCTTTCTAAAGGCTTGTGCCTATGTGTAGCTACAAATGTTTTCTTCTGATGATAAGTCAAGAGGCATTATTACCTCCTCAGAGATAGAGGCACTTAGAGACACTTTGACTTTAAGGCTCCCAACACTTCAGTTCATTCCAGACTTCCTAGAGATCACTTAGCAATTCACTGTAACAAATATCCAGGTCATGTAAGAATTTCAGTTCCTCACTCCTGTTTGGTTGCTTAAGTCCCCATATATTATTGGAGGGAAGAACCAGCACTAAAGACTAAACCCTTCCATGAAACCAGACTACAGGCGACTTCCTTGCACTAGTAGTAAATTTCTTCACAATTACCCATCTATCTGTCAGCTGGAGATCCTGCTGAATCCAAGGCCACAGAGGTAGTTAGGAGGTTAGTGCACATGACTTAGGAACAGGGGCTGAGGAATGGGTTTGTCCATGCACAGGGAGAAGAGGCTTGGGGGAATGTAAATGCCATCTCGTACTGCCTAATGGGAGAGTTCAGAAGAAGGCACTCTTTTCTGAAGTGCAGAGCCAGAATGAGTGTCAGCAGGCTTTGATTACAAGAGGAGAAATTCCAGTTAGATAGTGGGAAATATATTTTCATTCTGACAACAGGTCAGTCTGTGGATGCCCTGTCCCCAGGGATGCTCAGATCTGAGCAGGATGCAGCACAGAGCTGTTCCTACTCTGAGCAAAGATGCTGAACTGGGTGACCTTCTGAGGCCTCTTCCGACTTGAATAAGTGTGTGCTTCTCTATCTTCTCTATCTTCTCTGTCCTACTACAACCAGGCACTGTTAACAGACCACAACAGCTCCATGATCAGCTTTCTGAGAGGCAGAACAGGACAATGCTTCAATCCCTTATACTTTCAGCTTTAGAAAGCACATGGGACCAGCATCCTGAAGTTTTCCTAATGCTGGCTGCTGAAATGTAAGCTGTGCCTAGGTCACTGGGTTTCAGTTAAGATAGGGTTGAGGTTACAGTTCAGATACTGGACAACAGTGAGCACAGAGCTCAGTTTCTTACAGGGTCTTGCAGGGCACCTAGGGGCAGAATGATGAACACAGCTGCAAAGCTTAAACTGCTGCAACCTGCTTTGCAAAAACTTGTGTTCTGCTGGCTAGAGTCGAGGTTGTTCAATGGTCAAGGGGCAAGACAGCTTGGCTTTACTGCTGCATCCAGCAGTGAACATGGTTATTGCCTGTACTGAAAATCTAGAGAGAATTTTAGGATCGCTGAGGAGTAGGCAATAGTTATGAATATTATGGTTCAGATTGCATGAACTGAAGCCTTAGATTCAGAGTAAGATGTTGCAAGTTAGCAGGAACAGAATTGGGTTTGAACTAGCAAGACCAAACAGTTCATTGCTTCTCCTTGCACCTTACTGTCTGCTAGACTTCAGCCAAGAATAGGATTTGTAGTGAAAGTGCAGGATTTGGGCATACAGAGCATACACTAAGGCAAAGCAAGATTAGCCAAAGCTTGAGGTGTAAGAACATTTTGTTGGAAAGGATAAGACACTATGCTACAGTCAGGTTTAACAGTGGGAGAGCTAGGAAAACATGCAGGAGGGTTCTTGAGTCTAGGAACAGAGAAGCAAAGAGCGATTGTCTCCATGCATGCGGGTGCCCCTGCATGTGTGCACACGTTTGCAGGTGGAAAAGGGAATCCAAGAGAAAAGGGCTCACAGAAGATGACAAGATTATAGAAACACCCATCTGTGGTACCACAAAAAAGGACTAAAATCTTCACATTAAATGAGATTACTCTATGACAACTGACATGATCAAAAATCCTTAATATTGCTGATAAACTATGGCTACAATTTTAACAGCGGTATTGTAGCAAATGGGAGGGATACTGGCACACATCCCACCTAGCTGTGTATCATTCCACTGCAGCAGAGGCACACCTTTTGACCTGGAAGAGAAGCTAATGAGGGGAAAAGCCGATCTATCAAATCGATCTGCAAGTCTGTCTGCCAGAAAACTGGAAGCAAAAGGAAAAAAAATGCAAGAAGGAGCAAGCAATTTTGATGCACAGAAAACCTGCAGAGAACCATCCTCAAAAATACGTTCCCAAGAGAAAGAAGGACATGCATGTCTTGGAAATGCTCAGCTTTTAAAGGTGTGTGTACCTTGCTGAAGGAGAAGACTGGGATAATGGGTTTCATCCACTTGGGAGCCTGGGGGTAGTCTCGCACATTGATCACCATTTCCATGTCAGGGAGGCGGTGGATGATCCCCAGAATGAAGTGCTCCACTCCACTGCATCTGTGGAGAAATGACACATGGCACAAGAGCTATAAGGAGGCAGTCTCTTGCAGGCCTTCCTCTGCACGGAGATGGCGAGCCTAAGCCATACCATCATGCAAACTGGGAGGCGCCTACAGCAGCCTCCAAGTCCCACTGCAGTATGGGCACCACATCCTATTAAATCTGGCCAGATCTGAGCTTTGTCTGGGATCCCACAGCCAACCAACCCTTTATACACCGAAGTGCAACAGTGACACTTCCCTGTTGATGCATATAAGCCTAACAGTTTATTTTCTGGGCTCCTCTCTGATGAGAAACTCAGACCTATGAAATATCATTGTACTCAGTAACTTCCAACTTGGCAGTGTTGGAAGTACTCTTCTGTCCCAGCTAGGGAGAGCAGATCCTCTGCACAGCTCTTACCTTGCAGGGAACATGCAGTCCTGCTCACGATACAGCTTGTTTTTAATTATTTGGTAGTGGGTCCCGAGCTTCCGGTTCACCATGTCTGACATTGTCTCCTTGGAAATGCCACCTCGAAAAGGAGCCAGGTCCTGCTTCCAGACACTGAAACAAAAACATCAGCCATTATTATGTACCACAGGGAGGATACTGTGCATTAAATTACTGCAGTGTGCAGAACAGGCTTCAAGCTAAAAGAAGCTCCATCTAGCTTCTAGGAGCTCTGGTGTGAGAATTAAAGTCACTTGGAAGTTCCTCAGAGACTCACAGGTCCAAGCTTCAGACTTTTACCTATGTGCTGTTTGCCTGAACACAAAGCCCAGCACAGGACAACCCTAGTCACTCTCTCACAAAAGCACCTGACATACCCTGGCATGTTTTGGGTAAAACCCTTCAGCTCACTTCAGCCTTGTGCTCTGGCTCTCCATGAATGATGGAGAACACCAAGACCAAATTCCTTGCAAAGTGCCATGCTCTGTAGACATTGAAAATGTAGGTGTAACAGTCTAGTTACATGAAATACCATCACCCAGGAACACTGGGTGACTGAAAGGAGGACAGGCCTATGCAGCACATGTCCTATGACTTCTGCACATCACCAATGAGCTCCAGGAACACAGTATGGAAGCACAAACCTAACGAACATAAGAAAACACAGAAGGAGGCTGCAACTTAAATAAATTTAGTCTAGAAGTCCATGATCTAACTGCTCGGAGCGTGCAATAAACACTGTCAGACTGTAACAGCCACGGAAACATTATTTGCTGTTATGTAGACATTGCATCAATGTTTCAGTTTAAGAAAACACTGTCGGGGTTATCTCGCTGTGTAAGCGGTCAAACATTGGTACAGGATGCCCAGAGAGGCTGTGGAGTTTCTTTGACATATTAATGTTGAGATATTCAGCATTACTGGTCACAGTCCTGGCAACCCTACTTGAGCAGAGGGCATGATGATCTCAAGAGGTCCCCTCCAACCTCCAGAATTCTGCTACTTCCTAATTGGGTAGAGGGCAGTAAAACTACGTCAGGAATTGCCATTGTGCAGATAGTCTGTCCACAGCAGCATGAGCAGTCAGGCAGGGATGCAAACAGAATGAGTTTGAGAACAGGAAGAGAATTGCAGTGCCATGGCACATCCACAGGCATCCTCACTTCATGTTATTATTGACTATTATGTCTTACAGCAGATTTGGAGGTAGTAACTACTTCGGAAGGTGTTTTGTCCAAAGGTGGGCAGGAGATGGTGGGGTGTATGTTTAAAGATTAGGATATGTCTTCAGGCTGTATCTGGGTTGGAACTCAGGAAAAAGACTGGAAAGCTCAGCTAGAAGAGACTTTCTCTCATCAATATTTCAAGAGCAATGAAGATCAAAAACTCCAGAGTGTACAAACAGTTGCTCAATATGACTCATCTGATTTTAAAAGCCAGTATAGCACTCAAACCCCAAAATGAGTGAGCACATCTGATACTTTTAAATAGGAGGCTTGAAGTTGGACATCTGTGTTTCTGCATCTGAAATCCTAATCCTAAAGGCAGAAGAATATAACTCCTAAATCCATTTTTCTCCTTTAAATAAAAATGGTCCTTAAAGGTATTAAACTCCCCCAGTCCTACTGAGTGAGAAGGCAGAAGTAGGGTGTTGAGAGAAATGTCACCAGCTATGTGTATGGTTTATTGTGTGGTCATATATGAAATGCCAACACACTGTTGGTGAGGGTAACAAGGCGAGTTACCAGCGGCGGTCCCACAGCTGCAGATGTGGCACCTTTGGATCAAAATATTCCCTAGCTAATCCCCAATCCAGCAGCGCTGCCGAAACCGTTGTATTCCCTCTTGTGTCCGGAGACCTGCGCAGTCGAAAGGAAACCGGTCTCACCTTTGGTGGCAGCTGCAATTTTCCTTTACACACGGCTCATAGGCTTCCACAGCTTTCTCAATTTGGCCGGTTACCGTTCTCCACTTGGCATCTAAAACACACAGGAAGGAAAAGCCCAAGCATTCGCTCCATCCGCCCGCAGAAGGAGCGGCGGCGCGGCCAGGCGGGGAACGGGCGGCGCGCCGGGCGTGCCTCGCAGCCCTCGCTCCGCCGCCGGGCNTGAGGGGGCGGGCGGGCATCGCCGTGTCGCGACAGGGTCGCGATAGACGGGGCCGCGCTGCGCTGGCGGCGGCCGGTGCCCAGAGGGGCTGTGAGTGTGCGGCTGGGATAGTCCCGCCGAGATTCCGCCCTCAGGGACGCCGCCGGCCCCACGGCGGCCCTCGCTGCCTCCGCGCGTTTCTGGGGGAGAACTTCTCTGGATCCATCAAGCAGCTGGTCCAGCCTGGAAGAGGCTCCTTCTTCTGGCCCGACCATTCGCTGTTGCCGGGGCCTGATTTAATTTGGACATCTAGGGTAATGTCACGAGTCTCGCCGTTACAGTATAAAGGTTCAGACTGATTTGTGTAAATTTCTTTGCGGCTTCGGGGCTGTGGACTGCAAGGAATCATAGAATCATCGAATGGTTTGGGTTGAAAAGGACTTTAAACATTATTTAGTTCCAACCCCCTTGCCATGGGCTGGGACGTTTTTTACCAGACCAGGTTGGTCAGAGCTCCATCCAACCTGGCCTTGAACACTTCCAGCTATGGGCCATCCACAGCTTTAGGCAACCTATTCCAGTGCCTCACCAACCTCACAGTAAAGAATTTTTTACCTAATATCTAATCTAAACCCATGCTATTTTGGTTTTAATCCATTCCTCCTTGTCCTGTCACTACATGCTCTTGTAAAAAGTCCCTCTCCATCTTCAGGTACTGGAAGGCTGCAAATAGGTCACACCTAAGCTGTCTTTTTTCCAGGTTGAACAAACCCAATTCTCTCAGCTTTTCCTTGTGGGAGAGCTCCTCCATCCCTATAGTCATCTTGGTAGCCCTCCTTCGGACTCATTCCAACAAATTGATGTCCTTCAAGGATTAGATGGTCTTTAAAGATCCCTTCCAACACAAGCTATTCTATGGCTCCCTTGAAAGAAGAGAAATGAGAATCGGTGGTTGAGCACTATCAACATAATGTATAGGACTTTCACTTTGCAAAATGGTTTGTAAGAATGTGGTATTCAAACCTACCCTCTACTTAGTGTTTGGTATTTGAGTTTGGGTCAGCTCGGTCATATTTGGTCACCCTTCAGGAGACAGGCTTATCAACTGGGTGCTATGTGCAATATCCGCACTGATAAGCACCTGAATGAACATAGGTCAGAGGGGCTGGGGATATGCAGATACCATCCAAACATGAATCCAGACAAGTCAATCAATGTTTCTTCCCGAGACTGAATGTAGGAAGGTCTGTCCCATCTTAGTAGGGTCTGTATATTTAAATGTGAACACTAAACATCCATTTTTCCTAGCTTGATGGCTTTGGATTTCAGGAAGAGGAGCTGTGGTTGCTCATTAATAGGAAGGAGCCACATTTACACTAAGTTTCTATAGAGTCACCTCCAATTAGCCACAACAGCCTCCAACTCCACTAGTCATAAAGGCTTCTTTCGTGTGAAACTGAATTGGTCCTGTAGATATTTGTAGATTTGGGTGGAGAAATGATTACCAGAAAACAGACCAAAGGAGGAAAAGCATGTGCTGACAAGGAATGTGAAGGTTTCCCAAGGACTGCTAAATTCCAGAGACGAGTAGTTCTACTGAATTTGCAAGAGCTGATAAAATCCAGGCACTGAGTCTGTTCACTCTGTGCAAGGCCACAAGGGAATATTGGGATCAACCCCCGGCTGTGTGACTGGAGGGCAGCAGCTCTGCCTGTGGGATTGTGTGTGCACCCAGTGAAATAAGTCACTTTAAGAGACTTTCTGAACACCTGTTTCGAAGGTGCTAGTGCCAGCACAGCCCTCTACCAGGGTTGTCCCTATGAGAGAATAAGTGAATCTTTGTGTATTATCTGCTATTAATAGTAACAACTTCTTACAGTGAAAACCTTGAGTACTTCTGGCTGTCTCATCCCAAACTCTTGTTGCACGGCCACACATTTTTTAAGCAGATTAAGAAAATTAATCCCTTCTTTTCATCTTCTCCTCAAGATCCTCTGTCTTCCTTTTGATTTCTGCATAGAGGTCTGCTTTCTTTCTTTTCCTCTACGGTCCTTCTTAGAGCTGCAGTAGGCATAGATCCAGCTAGAGGCTGGTCTGGAGACTCTCCCAAAAGTGTGAACCTTAGTAAGGTAAAAATAAAAATATGTCAGTACTCTTAATAATCTCTATTTGCCTCCACTGGCCTCACTCAGTCTTAGCCATCTCTACATTGCTAATCCACCCATTAGTTCTAGCGAAGTTTTCTGTCTTCCCTCTCAGGTTCCAGACCAGATTTTCCTGCTTCTTTCCTGGCTGACTGAATAGAGACATCAGCGCGCTCTTCCAACACCACTTCTGTTTGTTTCTCACAGCTCTCTGCTAGTCTCCTACACAGCCAGTAGAGCTGTAGTAGTTCACTGTGTAGCAAAGGTTATTTCGGGTACTTTCTCTGAAGCAAATAGTAGGAGTGGCAGTCAGCATAAATGTTTAATAGGCCCTGAGAGCTAAGACTTTAAGATGAAGCTCCTTTTGAAGCTACATTTACAGCCTCTGCTCTCCCAGGCTTTGTATAATGAAAGCACCCCAGGCCACTGTGGTGTGGTTTTGGCATGTGCTATAGTTCCCCCCAAGCACCTTGGATGGTTGTAAGCCTCAGAACCCCTTGACTCTCACTTCAAACACAGCCTTTGCCTCACCTTCTCTACCTTCTTAATTTCCTGTAAATCCAGAGCTCTGTGCAAGAGCATCTGGCTCTGATCTTTGATACCCTCCCTCAAACACAGCCCCTCCCTCATTTTTTTTTTCTCTGCCAAATCAAGCATAAACACCCACAAATTTACTTTTATCCTCTTCCATGTGCCCGGAGTGGAAAATCACTTGGCTGTAAATCTGGTGTCCTTGCTTTACATATTCAACATAGGTTAGAAGAAGGGTGCTCAGGAAAGAGTTTGGTTCTCCAAGCTGCTTATAAGATTGAGTTGAAGAAAACATGCTTCCTCCATGTTGAGTTTCTCTCAGGGCTGTGGTCTGGCTGTTCTTTGCTGCTGTCCGCTTGAGCAGGGATGGCAGTGGGGGCTGTTCTCCTTTAATTCATCCTTTGGTGCCGAATGGAAGTCCTAGGCTTCCTGAATCCCTCAAATAATGGGGAATATTTCCTAAGGAGAATGGCCATCTCATCAGAGGGAAGAAGGAAGCTGTACAGGCTGCTGAGCTTCAAAACCTGTGATTGACATTACCAAGGCTTCTGGGGACGGGTCCAGTCCTTCTCATAAGAAGCCACACGGCTTCTGGAGAGTCAAGATTGTTTCCTGTTGGTGAGATCCTTGTGGAGCTTCTTTTCCCCTTGGCTCTGAGCTGTGTCTCATAACATGCAGCCCTGTGGAGGTGTTGGACTGTGGCTGTCAGGATTCAGGGCTGGCCACAGTTGCAGTACATGGCTTGGGCATGTTTGGTATTGAATATTCAATTATTTTATGCAAAGGAGGGGAATTATAAAAGTGTTACAGCAACTGGAGCACTGCAGAGAAGTGTAGTGCCAGAAAAGGACACCCAGTAAGGGTTGGGGTCATGAATGAAGGCTCAGACTAAGACTCTGCAGAGTCTGCACAATCTCAGGGATGGACTGGGCAAAACAATGCTGGAGACCCTAGAGTTCGGTTTTGACGAAACCCCATCATAGCGTGCCAGTGAAGGAAGTCAGTAACCCAGCCCTCAACCCAGCCTGAGGATTTGTCATGGCAAAGGAAACAATGGAGCTTCCAAGAAACAGTGGGAAAGACATCTGTAGCTCAAGCCCAAGGTCAAAGTTTAAGTAGTTGTGCATGCTGTGTGAGCAACACAAACCAACTACATCTGGTGCTTGGGAGAAGATGCAAGAACTGCACTGGTTTCATCCCTTGAGGGATTTGTATATGCCAGAGGATTCCTGTGTTCATGACAGCGATGACAGTGTCATAAAATTTTTTTCATATTGGCAGCAGTAGCAGCCCCAAAGAGGAAGAAGAAGGACACCTATTTAGTGTGAATTGAGTATGTAAATACACTTATAAACACTGGGCCAGGAATATATCTAAGGCTTTTTATCTGTACCCCTTAAAAACAGTACAGATAAATCCAGCTTTCTTGGAGGAGTTAAGAAAACCTAGGACTCCTGCACAGAAGGATGAACTGAGTTCTGGTTCCTCCTAAAGACACAGCACTTGTCACTACCAGTGTCACTGCTGCAGCTACTATTTTTCCTGGAGGCCACCATCACTGGAGAATTCCTAGATGTTTGTGACTCCATAGACAGTGAGTCATTGGAGTTATTAAATTACCAAAGAATGGAACTGTAATTGTGAGCATCTTGTGAACTGAGGGACTAAAGTCACCGACACCCGTGCACAAACCAAAAACTGGAAAAGCCAAATTTGTAGTGGTGGAGCATAGGGGGGATATTTGAAAAGTAAAAAGCCCTTTGTCTCATTAAGAGGATATATTCAATATTTGTACCCATTTGCTTTTGCATTTGAGTCACAGGACATCACCACAAGCTGAAATTGAGCACATTCCTATAGAAAAAGCCTTGGCATTAGGCCATGGCTGTAAAGACTTTTAAAAATCTATTTGAGAGGCCATGTTAACTAAAACTGATCATAAATCACTTTCTGCCATTGCCAGTGGGGATCTGGCAAACACCTTCCTGCAAACAGAACGTCTCTTTCTTTAGCTACAGTTGTATAACTTGCAAATTGAATGCGAACCTGAGAAAGATTTAGTAGTTGCAGGCACACTCTCTAGAGCCTTTGACAAGAATTCTGTGGAACAAAGTCCCAGGCTAGATTATGGATATGTCAGTTGGGGAAAACAAAATAGAAAAACCCAGCCTTGTCGGTTTTAAAACGAAATGCAGAATTTTATTGCTGGTGGTTTGCTGAGGACGAGACACTGCAGGATGTAATTAAGGTTCTACTAGAGAATGATTTGCACAGCTTATTCTGTCCCTGTTTCAGTTTAAAACGATTTAGATACCACTTCTCTGAGGCATGAAGAAAACTGATCCTGGAAGTGTTGCAGGAAAATAAAGACGCAGAAAGCCATTTAGAGCCTGAAGGCAGCGTGAGACATCTCTGCCTCCCTCAATAGTCAGAAATACGAGTGATGTGAAATGGAGGAGTGTGTGCTGGTGGAAAACACTCACCCTCTGGAAGGAAGTTAGGGTAGCAGGCTGGCATCAGCTTGATGTGGGAATCCTGAGCAGCCATTTTCACATTGCAGGGTAGTCTCTGAGGGTAGACACTACAGCTTTTTAAGGGAGCAGGTCGCTGCTATCTCTTAATAGTGGATTTCATATTCACAACAACATGCCTGTCAATGGACTGTGGGTCAGTGCAACCTTATGTGTATCCCAGCTAATCCCTGGTGCCTAAACTTAGCACAACAGTGGAAAGCAATGCCAAAACTCTGCCAGGAAGGGGGCAGTGTCAATCTGTTGCACGCCTGGTACTACTCAGTTGCAGTGGATTGTCACATCTGTGCTAGTAGAAACTGATATAGTGAGGGTGGGTTTGTTGAGATAAGCAAATGGGGAAAGTGGAACAAAAACGTGGTGTGATGTTGTAGCCTGGGATTGGCAGCGTTTCACAAGTGATAGAGATGCACAGTAACAGAGAGACTCAACACCTGAAGATGGGGTGTGCTTCTGTGGAGACCTCGTGATCACGTGAAGGGGATTGCTGTATGCAGTGCATGCTGTGGAGGAATAGATTCGTGTTTCCCAAATTCCACAGGCCAGTGGGAGAGTGTAAACTGCTGTCTTCCATGCCGGTGGTGTCTGCTTAGAGTGGCTGTAGATTCAATAAGTAAGCAGCCTTTTAGTGGGTTTTTTGCTAACCTTGGGATGGGTTCTCCAGAGGACATGGGTTAGAACACAGGACCTCTGTGGCAACAGGACATTTCTTAGGGGAACAGACACCTTGTATGCACTTGTGGCATCTATTAGCTGGGTGTAGTTGAACCTGTGTCCCTAGGGAAGCTCGGGGATCTGTACCTTTCAGAAGCTCTTGGAGGAAGTGCCATTGTGCAGAGGTTTGTGTGAACAGCGCTGATCAGAGCTCAGATCCACGCAGAGCTCTTTGGGGTTCCTGGTTAGGAGGCATTCCTGGACAACATGGAACATGGGAGTCCTTCCATGCTATTTCAGCCAGCAACAAAAGGCGTGGTCAGGTACAACGTGCTGAGCATTGACAGGACTTTGTTTCCTCCTAAAGTCCCAGTGCTTGTCACTGCCACTGTCATTGCTGCAGCTGCTTTGCTTCCTGAAGACCATCACTGCTGGAGAATTCCTAGATGTTCGTGACTCTACAGACATAAAGTCACTGAAGTTGTTAAATCATTGGAGCATGGAACTGTAATTGTGAGCATCTTTGTTACAACTTTTTTTTGCAGAGCTGCACAAAATTTGTGCTTTTCTCTGTCCTAGCATTGCTTGAATGTAATAGAATTTCCTTCTGCTAATAAACTAAGGCATTAAGTTTCTAATTTAGGGATGGGATAAAATGAGTTGTGCTGTGATTTCTAATCACGGGAGAACTCTTCTAATGTGCACACATTCAGTGTTTGTCATATAAAAATGGTTCCTTAACAATGCCCATTGCAGCTAATTTGTAACTACACAGTGTAAACATTGATTTCTAAAGTTTTTTAATAGATCCCCAAGCTACTTAATTATCACTTACTGACCCTTGTTTTCTAATGGTGATTAGTTTAGTTTCCTCAAACTTTGTAAGAGCTGGGTCTCAAGTGGCAGTAATATGGACAATTTCCTACTCCATCTTTAATAGGATAGAGGGTCTCCAAAGCATTAATAGATCATGTCTTCCCAGAATTAGGCTTTACCTTCACAGTGATAGCCCTCTGAGCTGGAAATTTTGGATGTTCTATCTGGTTCAGCTAAAGCTTGTATAAAAGTCAGAGAGAAGCAAATTCAAACCAAAACTCTGGGATTTTAAAAAATGTGGTTTAAAAAACCCCACAAAGTCTCACTTATAGTAGGTTTCTTTCAGGTCTGGCACAGTTTTTGGTCTATAAACCTGTTGGATTCTTCAACATTCATGTCTATATGAGTTGCCTAACCAGATTTCTGAGAACAATTTGCTATGAAGAAAGTGTGTAGGCTGACTTAATCCCTATGATGGTTTCATTGACTTGAACAGTTAGCAGAGCTGAACTTCTCTTTTACACTTAGTCTTCCACTGCACTCTGCATCCCCCTACATTCTTTAAATGACATAGGCTGTAAGGTCAAGAGAAAAGCTGCTTTTGACTCTCTTGAGGTAGAAAATTGGAGAAAGGCTTTTGCTGATCAGAGAGCAGAGCTCATGGAAGAGACTTCCAAAAACAGAAGTTGGTTTTCTTGTCACCTCCGATCATCAGAGAACTATGTCTCTTTTAAAAGGTGTACAGGTTCAGAGATCCACCAGTCTCTGAAACATGCAGTGAAATTTTTCTTCTTATCAACTATGATACCACTGCAAAGTCAGAAAATAGGACTGAAGGGTGCATCGGGATGTCTTCTAGTCCATTCCTCAATCCAATAGCATGGGTACCTCTGCCTGCCATTCTTGACCAACATTTGCCCTTTCCTTAAAGACACGCAGTGACGGAGCCTGCTCAGACTTGTAGCAGTTTGGGGCTCATTTTGGCCTTGCTTTCCTTGTGAGTTCAAGTCCTGCCTTCCAATGCTGACACTGTAACTCTTGTGTAGCCAGTCCTACCCCTGTCTGCTACATTTGAATAGCTGATTTTTCCTAAGCAACTGTAGAATTTTACATGTCTTTTTTGAATTCCATCCTTTTTTTCTTCCCAGACTTTCTCAGATAATCAAAGATGTTTTGAATACTAAGTCTGTTTTCCAGCATATTTGCAGCCTCTCCCAACAAGGTGCCATCTAAAAGTTTAATAACCTCAGCCTCTGTTTCTTCATTCTTGTCATTAATGAAAATAGTGAATAATACAAGTTCTGGGAGAGTTCTCTACAAAAATCTTGCTTGATGCACTTTCCTGTTTGATGGAGAAGGACCAGTAACTTCCTTGGATATGAAATTTCCCTCTCCTCCAACTGACAGTCAAGAACAATGACTTTCACATATTGTGAAACATTCCAAGTTTCAAATCTTTTCCTAAGAAAAGTCTCCAAAGGCTGGGCAAGCACAGAATGCCTAACAGCAGAATTTATTCATAGATTGTAGAGGATCTGTGCTCTAGCCAGCAAATCCATAAACATTTAAAGGAACATGATCTGCTCAGGGAAATTCTTTAAGTATTTATGGTATCCTGCTAGATACCTAGCAGGACAAGACACCTCCTGGCCTTAAAGCTGGAGTGTTTCAGAAATAGTCTCAGCAGATTGTTGAAGAAAAAACCAACCAACCAACCAAACAAAACAGCCCACAAAACTGTGGATTTAAGCCTTTTGGAATGGGCATGACCTCCATAGAACGTTTGGAAATTCCTTAAAGGTTTTATTACTTTGAAAAAAGCTGTTGTGGTTTGGAGCTTTTAACTTTTGGGTTGAACAGTGATCTCGTACTGGTGGCACGGTGATCTGCACATAGTTAAGTCCTTCTCAGACATACTTCTAAGGGTGCTTAGACATTTAAATGGCCAACAGGAGGGCTTGAAATTTTCAAGATAGTGATGCCTTGCACCTTCCAGATCTAAGCCAACCTCCAACTGTTTGGTATCAGGAAGACACTCTGTAGAAGGCAGATTATCCCAAATGGTTCTGCTGCAGTTCAAAGGGACCTAAACAGCTTGGAGAAATGGGCCAGTGGGAGTCTCATGAAGTTCTACAAAGTGAAATGCCAGGCTCTGCCCCTGGGCTGGAATAACCCCAAGCCACCAGAACAAGCCAGGTACTAAAAGGCTGGAAAGCAGCTTTGCAGAGAAGGACCCGTGGGTCCTGGTGGACACCAAGCTGAACACAAGCCAGCAGTGTGCCCTTGTGGCAAAGAAAACCAACATCCTGGAAGAACATCCCCAGCAGGTCGAGGGAGGTGGCCCTTCCCCTCTGCTCAGTACTGATGAGGCACATCTGGAGTGATGCCCAGTCCTGAGCTCCTCAGTACAAATGATACCTGGGCTACTGGAACGGTTCCAGCAGAGGACCGGGAAAATAGTTACAGGCTTGGAGCACTTCTTACGTGGGGAAAGGCTGAGAGAGGACTAGGACTGTCCAGACTGGAGATGGATGTGATCTTACCCATGTACTTAAATGCCTGATGGAAAGATGACAGGGACAGACTCTTCTCCATGGTATACAGTGAAATGACAACAGGCAACAGGCATAAGGTGAAACACGAGAAGTTTTATCTGAAAACCACCTTTTTTTCTTTTTTTTTTTCTTTTTTTTTTTTTTTACTGTGATGATGGATTGAATACTGGAACAGGTTGTCCAGAGAGGTTACCAAGTCTCTGCACATGAAGATATTAAAGATCTAACTGGATACAGGCCTAAGCAAGCCACTCTAATTGAATCACTTTCAATCAGCATTGAACCACACAATTTTCAGAGGTCCCTTCCCATCTCAATGATTTTGTGAGACTTGGGGACACTCTTATATACTCCTCTTGAGCATCCATGTGTGGCATCATCAGAAACAGGGCACTGACTTGAGCCCCAGTTTGCACAGAAGTCCAAAGAAGGGAACTCACATTTTGATGTAAGGGAATGAGAGAAAGGTGTCTGTTCTTTGTGTGTCTCACACTTAGCAGAGACACATCTGTGTGTGCCAACTGATGCCAAATTTGCATTTTACACATTACTGACTCTGGAAAGGCAAAAGGAAGCAGTGGAGAAAGCCCTGTGTGATGTAAGTGCACACCTTTCCAGTGTACAGGTCTGGATCTATGATCAAGAAACCTCTCACTCCATTAAACACTTCATCCTCTATTATCATAGTTAGTGTTTTCCTATCATTATGCTTTTAATTACAGGCATAGATGGATATGTAAATCATCCCCCATCTGAACTAATGAAGAAGCAATTTCATTTTCTTTCCCATCGTGGGAGAGGACACTGATGAAGCCACAGCCCTGACACAAGGTACCATTGGTTCAAATGACCTGTTTGAAAAATATGCGATAGGGAGCCGTGGAGCTGCCACCTGGCAGGTCCTTGGGAAGAGCCTAGTGAGGAACAAGAGCTTGCTCCAGAGGCAGACTCCAATTTCTGTACAGGGAAACCTTTGTGCCTTTCTACAGGGTGTAGGGAAATGGGGCTGGAACAGAAGACAGAGGCTGTGTATGAAGAAAAGATTTGCTGCTGCAGCTGATGTCTTCTCCACATAGAAACAACCCAGCAGAGCCTGGAAGGCTGGGCAGTGAGCAAACAGCATACAGGATTTTATGTAAGGTGCATTAACAGTGTGTATTTTTCTCAGCTTCTCAGGTAGAATATTTCACGTTCCGCCTGTATCTTATTTCAATGGTCTTTTTCCCCAAGTTGTACAGTCTTGATGTGCACTGCAGTGACACTTCTGTGGATACAGTCTGTCCAATAGGCCCTGATGTGCAGTTAATGCTGCTTTCTGAAGGCATCTATAGGATACTGAGAAAGAAATAACTCTTCAGTGCACAAGTAGGTCAGAGGGCATTATCTATTGCTCCAGTATAAGAATCCTCTCCTACTCTGGGGTGCAGAACCTAGTGCTTCTACTTCCGGTTGTTTTTAATGAAGAGCTAGTGGGGTTACCCTGTTACAAAAGAAGGCAAACATTGCAAAAGGGCCATTTTAATGTGTAAAAGTCTGATTGGTATTTCCATACCGCTTCTCTATATCACAGAGCAGCAGCGGTCCAACCTTTCTACACTGACACACAAAAATTCTGACTGAATTTGAGGGCTGGCCTGTTACCGGAATGCAACTGATGCTGTGCAGGGGAGAGCAGCAGAAGAGGCCATTCTATCACTGCATCTGGATGCCGCAGAAAGTTCCTGCTGTCAACAGCTGCCCGCTGTAAGCAGGTGGTTTGGACTGGAGCTGCAAATGATGTTGGTATCAGCATGTTCTGGCTGCAGAGGCATCAGCCCCGGAGTGCCACCTTCTGTGGAGCCGAACTGGCTTTCCCTGAGGGCATTCCCAAGAGAATCCAAGATGCAATGAACAACAGCTGGCTGCCACTGTGACACACAGACAGCTCTCTGTGGCATACCCTCTCCCTGGCACAGCTGGCTGCTGAGCTCTCCAGATCCCAGCCCTGCCATCCCCATAGGACCTCTGCAGTAAAATAAAATGGCCTGCAGGTCTGGGGTGAGGCTGCTGGAGCTTCTATTATCCCAGATCTGAGACTCCAGGAAGAAGGAAGAATTTCTCCTTTCCAGAACTGTGTTTCTAATTAGTTTTAGTTTCAGGCAAATAATTTTTGTATGAACTGGCATCCTTCAGCAGGACGATAATACTTAAATGTACTCCTTTTGGGGCCCTGTGTGTTGTGCATTAGTTTCTGCTGCCTTGAAAGAAGAGGTATCTGTATTTACAGGTTTACCTAGACAACATTGTATCCACACGGAGTAGCATACACTGAAACTTTAAAATGTGCCAGACTCCCTGTTTGTTGTTTTTGGTTTTTTTTCTTGGTTGTTTTTGTTTTTGTTTTTGGTTTTTTTTGCCTTCAAGCCACAGGGTGTTTCTGATTTGTTCTTTACTGTGCCCTCTTTGAACGGGGAAATGTTGTCTTGCAGCCTTGGGCAAGATATGGTGTGTTATTCCTCTCACCAGCTCTGAGGTTCAGTGCTAGCACCAGTGTTCTTTACCTTGCTCTCCCCTCCTGTCCTTTCTTCCCTCCCGAGGAGCAGGGGGGAAATGCTGCCCCTGTCATTAAGCTGTATCCATTCAGGGGCTCCTGCCTCGGTCTCCAGCAGAAGTGGAAGCAGCCCCTGCTGCTGGAGCATCTTCAGCTGCAGCCCTGCTGAGGTGCCCCTCCTGCTGCTGGAGTGTAAATCCCCAGCAGCTCTTTTAACCACCCTTCTCATGCTACTTGAAAAATAACTTTCTCTTGTCATTAACGCTGATCTATAGCCACATTAATGTGTGAAATCACTGGGTGTGAAAATAGTGTACTAACCACTACTTAATGTAATATTACCACAGTAATGTCTCTAAAAATATCTTGTCCACTTGATTGCTTTCATTGTGAACTAGAGATAATGTACCACTTACAGCTGATGATTAAAATTCATAAAGCTTTGGTTCTTAATTACAGCAACTTGCAATCAAAGTGAAATGTCAGATTCTGAATGTTGTTTATCTGTATACAAATTCTCAAAACCAAGAAAATATAAGGATCGTCTACACAACAAAGCTGAGCTGCTTTGCTTTAAGGTTAAGTAAAATAAATACACATGTGAGTATATATTGAGGCAGGCTGGAATCAGTGAGCATGAGATCTTTGACAAGGAAGAACTCACCTCATATGAAATGCACATCTTTGGAAAATATGTTGATGAAGATGGAAATGTAAACTTCATAGAAAACTGTTGTGGATGGATGGAAGTAACTGTTTGATGTGCTGTGAATAGAAATTTTGCAAGTCAGGCTCAAGGTTAAACCAAAGATGCAGATATCTGAAAATGCAGAGATGGATTCCCACTGCCACTGGGAATTACCATGGTGGCTGGCAGGAGAGGGCAGCGTCCTTGGTTTCCAGTGTCAAAATGACCTAACTATAATCATGCCCTTGGTCAGGAGTGGCACTGCATGACAAAAATCACTTTCTTTTGGGTGCCCTAAGCACTACATTTCCAGAGATATGGTAATTTTTTTTTAAGTTAATGCTAAGCCCTGAGGGTTTGCAGTGCTGTGAAATGTATCTTACCCTAAATTTACTAACACAAGCCCTAACTCCATGTCAGCTCCCTCCCTTTGCCTTTTGCCCTTTTTTTTTCTTTTTTTATTTCCTTTTTTTTTTTTTTTTTGTTCTGGTATGTGAGATACAGGCATAGCTGAGTGTAGGAACTACAGTTCTATTCCATTTATAGTCCTACTGGCATTCTTCATTTGTTGCATCTGTCTTGTGCCAGTCTGGAAAAATCCAAACCAGAGGGAGCCAATTTGTTATCATTTTCCAACATCATTAAAACAAAATAACGTTAAAACAATAGGATCACTTCCTTACCAAATCTGAGTAGTTGCATTTATTTCTTCTGATACAATGCCAGTTTTAAGGAGAGCTGAACCTTTATTCGTAAACTTCTTTAGAAAAGCTTTTTTTTTTTTCTACAGGGTACTCCCACTGTCTCCACACTGATTATTTTTTGCCAGTAGATTAAAAGAAAAAAAAAATCTTTGCATAATGGGAAATCAAAGCTTGACAATGACAGTCATTTTCTGAAGGTTTCCATACCATATCTCTCCCTTTGAGTGTTACTCTTCCTAGCAGTTTTGGGCAACTTTGCAGTGACAGTGATGAGGAAAATGCTCAGTTTTAGAGCTGCCCCAGTGTACCCAAGTGTTCTTGCTGTGGCAGTTTGTTCCATAGGCAGTTGCTGTTTGCCTGCCTCTGTTCCATCTGCGCTGGCGAACGTTTTTGAAACATGAGAACCATTTCCTTCACTGGCCGAATCAGGCAGCCCTGATTCACCGGGCCTTACCCTGGCACAGAGTGGTCCTGCTGGCTCTCATGGCTTGCGATGGTTTTGTAGCTGTCTGCTGGTGTTTACACCACTTGCATATCTTGAACAGCACAGTGAGTTTGCAGCAGGGAAGGATTTGTCTGGCTGTGTGGCCTGGTGAGCTCCTTGGTATGTGCTCTCTAATGCCAGGCTTAGCCACCAGCAATTCCTGGCAGCTCCACACTTCTGCCACTGCTCCTGGAGCTCTCCGGCTCAGACAGCTTTTCTCCACATGGATCTTGCCTTGGTTGGAGTGAGCCTGTTCCTGGTTTCCCTTCTGTACTGTTTTCATGGGTGCCATTCAGAAGACATGCCCAGCCACAAGCTAAACAGAAGCCTCTGAGCAAGCAGAGACAAAGTAAGTCACCTTCTGTCCCCAGTTCTGCCCCTTCCCAACTTCAGGCTAGCCTCTTGCTCCTCTTACAGGGTCCTGCTTGAAGCTTTCCTCTACTTAGTACCTGATCCCTGTTTTGGCGTGTAAGGTATATGTGGCACAGTCCAGGCCAAAAAAGAACATTCTCATTATTAAAAAATACTGTCTTGTTCCTCCTCTTGACATGGACAGAAAACTAGCAAGAAATTTGATGCAACGGTCCTGTTCATCTTTTGTGTTGCAGATACCTGGCCCCTCACATCTCAAGCAAATAGTTTGCAATGTATTATTTTCTGCAAAATCTGTAAGACCCATACTTTCTACTGCTAGTGTCTAGTGGTTTATGTCAAGCAGTTTGCAGCTGCAACCAGCATCTGTATATACCTTTTAGTCAGCTTCCAGATCTCCTAATCTTCTTCCAGAGCCTCCACAAGCTTATTGGCAGGTATCTCAGGTATCCCTTCTGTGGCACTGTATTCCTCTCAGCTTACTTTTCAGTCACACTCTTGGGACTGTTCATGGTGCCTGGGAGGTTTAGGTGCTTCTCTTGGGAGATCACAGCTGCAGTGAGGACGTGAAAGGAGATGTCCTTAGCTAAACTGTGTCTATGTGGAGCAGGTACAGATAAATGCCCCAATTTTCACAATACAGTTGCAGCAGCAGAATGTGGCACAGCAGTGCACAGGTAACTAGGAGCTGCCTGGCTTGGGGGAGGAATCCAGGATTTTCTGAGCAGTCCAAGCCCACTGAGGAACGTGTCCTCTAGAGGCAATGTCTGACAGTTATCCCACTCGCACAAAACACCACATGTTGAGAAATTTAATGTGAGCACAGTGGGCTAGGTTTGCATTTCACCCGTTGCCTCCTCACACTTCCCAAATGATGCAAAAAGGTCCAAGCGTCAAAGGGAAGGCAGCCCCTGGCAGTCATGCTCTGTGCCACTGGAAATCCTGCAAGTTCCTGCTGCCATATGCTGCTCAGGGAGAGAAGGCTCTCTTGTGCCTCTCAGGTTAGCCTTTTATTCCTTGTAACAAGTTCGGGTCTGGTGATGACAGCTTTGCTCCTTAAGGGTGAGACAGTTAATTTAGATTGGGCACCTGTTGCTTCCTTGTCCTCTCTGGCTGAGGATACATCTCCTTTAAATCCTGTATCCGTTAACTACTCCGTGAGCAAGAAATCAGACTGTGCAAAGGAGGCGAAGAGGTACAACATGTAAAAAACATGTCCTCCCACTCTCCCTTTTCCACAGGATAGGCGATGTTTGACTTCGCACTCGAGGAAGCAGCTGAGAAATCCTTCAGATGGTTAAACATTTCAAATGGTTTGGATGGCTAAATGTCCTAGATTTTTAAAATTTCACAGAAGTACTTGAGTTACAAAGTGGACCATGAAATGTTTATGGAGATGCTTTTACCCTCCCGCTACTGACATCAGAACAAATAATGGAGTGAGGATTGGGAGGTGGGAATTTCAGGGTAACAGGATAGTAAATGAGTGATGCTAGGTTTCAAAAATAATTTCTTATCCTTATACAGGAAAGGCTATACTTGTCCAGTTTTAGTTTCTCTTTTAGTTTCAGAGAGTATTTAATTTCTGTGAAATTCCGTCCTTTTGATTTAATAGCATTTATATTTCGAGTGAAGCTTTCTCTCTCAGAGGGCTGCGGTTCGGGTGACCCTGGGCTGAGGCTTGGACTAATCAACGGTCACCAGGGGATCCAAAAGGGAATATTGCCAGTGCTGGTAAATTACCATTTACTAAGAGGCAAATGTGTATTCTGGAAATAGAGCTTCTCATTCAGCAGCATGAAGTGAGCGATTTTTCTTTCACTCTGCAGTGAATATGATGGTGAAAGGTCCTGGCCTGAGCACCCTGGGAATTGAGCCCTGTGTAAGCCCTCAGCAGAGAGGCAAAGGATCCTGGCTACAGGCTGCTTTTCTCATCCGGTTTCAATGATGGCAGAGGAAACTGAGTTTATACAAAACCTAGCCCAACCCCCAGAAACATCTCGCTTTGTTTATGTTCAGAGCTAAGCCTGCGACTCTCACTGTTTGCAAGAGCTATCCAGACATTTCTGACTGACTTCACATCTATTTCTTGATCTCATCGAGAGATCTGGCTTTTAGCTCCCGCTCGTGACGTCCCACTTTTCTCTTTCTCTCTCTCTCTCTCTCTCACTCTCTCTCGCTCTGCTCTCCAGAGTCTGAAAGATCCCTGTATAACGTGATTATGCAACCATGCAAATGGACACGGTTCTTTTCATTTACTGCAAACCCTGCTTCGTGTCTCCCGTTAGGAAAATAAAATCCTCCGTGAGAGACCCGCCGTGGAAGGTAGCAGGAAGGGAGTTCTGTGTGTCTGGGTCTGAATGCTTGAAGGTGGTATTAGAGATGGAAACAGACTATTTGAAGTAAACCAGTGTGCCACCATCTCTCCACAGGAACCACCATCAGTTAATAGACCCAGACAGTTCCCCTCGGAATCCTTTCCCCCTAGGAAATGGCAGATACTCGCCTTCCTGGTTGTTTTCCTCAGCTGGAGGTCTCTCCCCCCGCTCCCGCCCGAGCCGAGCTGCAGGGAGATGAGCGGCGCGGCTCTCCCCGAAGGCCCATTTGCACCCTCCCACTGCAAACAGGCAGCTGCTGCTCCGCTTTGCGCCCGGGCGGGAGAGCCTCGGGGGGCCCTTCAACACTCCCCGCTGCCGCCGCCGCCGCCGCTGCGCCCGGCGCTCGGCCAAGGGCTCCCAGCGCCCGGCCGAGGCTGACGGAGGACGAGGAGGAAGGAATGTATGTGGCAGTCCCTTACACGCGGAGGGAAGGGGAAAAAACGCCTCAAAGCTTGTACTACTTGGGTAGAGATTCAAGGCTCCTCCATGGCCGCCCCATGTAACCCTGATAAGTGAGGATGTCCCTCTCCACTGCGATAGGGGTGTGAGCTGTTCAGTTCTGGCGGCCTTTCTCTCCACAGTGCCCCAGTCCCTTTGCCAGGGTTTTGTGACCCTTTTCCCACGGGGGGATCCCGTCCTTGGATGACGTGTGCTCAGAGCAAAGGTACGGGGCAGGCTGAGGTCTGCCCCTGCTGTGGGCTGCGAGCTTGTGCCCGTCTTCCTCCGGCGGCATCTTCCTCACTGCCTGGCGCTGGTGCCGGGGATAGATCAGCTCTCTCCCAATCTCTCCTCCAAACTGCTACTCCATCTCACTGCCACTTGAAAAGGGTCTCATCTATCGAGAAAGCGCCTCTTATGGAGGAGACAGGGCTCCCTCGAAGACTGGGGCAGCAGCTTGCAGCTACAGCGTCCCGACAAGGGGCGNGACAAGGGGCGGGAGGGAGGGAGGGAGGCAGAAAGGAAGGGCTGTAGGAGCGGGGCGGCCAGACTCAGCGAAGACACAGAGCAGGGGACCCCGGCAGGGCGGGGCGCTCGGAGGGACCCCCGGGATGGGGGAGTTCGGAGGGACCCCAGGGATGAGAGGGTTCGAAGNCTTTTCCCCTTTATTTTCATTCCAGTTACGCCCCCCACCCCCACCCCTTTTTCTTCCTTTCCTTCGGGGGTGCGTGCCGTTGTTGCTGTCTCTCCCCTCGAGTTGCATGCATCTCTCGCTGCCCTGCTCTCCTCGTCCTGCTCTCTCTGTCAGCTCTGCATAGCCTGGCGTGTTTCTGTGTTCCTCTCCTAGGCTCTCAGCCCTCCCCCTGTGCAGCTCTCTCCATGAAATGGAGCTGAACAATTGCACCAGAGCAGCTTTTTTCTGTTCCTGCCATATGTCCGTGTGCCGAGGCACCACTGCTCTTGTGGTATTTTGGATGCATTCGTGCTGGAAATACTAGGATAATAACAAAACAGTGGATTTCTGCCTGTGTCTTTTTGGATCATAATGAGATTTGAAATCCAGCATGAACGAGATGTGATGGATGGCTGTACTGATACTCTGAGCCGGTTTAGGTCAGAGTCATCTGAGATGCCCAGGCTCAATAAAGGAGAGCATGGCCCTGAACATTACCTGCCATCCAAGCACCAAGAGGACAAACCAAGTCGCTGAAGTGACACTATCCTTTCTCTTTCTATCTTTTTTTTTCCCTTTTGTGATAAATATGGTTCTGCCATATTTATCAAAGAACCTCTAGCAATTGCCCAATTCCTTAAATAGGAAAAGATGACGCCCGAAATGACAGTCTCTGCCATCAGTGCACACTGCCCCATTCACCTGAATATGGTGGAAGCTGAGGCTGCTTCTATAGCACCAGACTGTCTCCCCTTGTCCCCTGATCTTCTCCCTTGAAATCCCTCCTGGAGGCACTTCATAGCTCTGACCCCTCTCACACACAGGGGGAGGCACAGCCTCGGTCCCTTCTTCTGTCAAAAAAGGAGCTTTGAGGCTGGGAGCTGTGCTGCCCTGTAATTAATGTACACTCAGCCTCAAATATGCAGTGACAACAACTTAAATGTCAACATTCCTAGTTAATCCCTTGCTAACAAAATGTGCCTGGAAAGAGATGGTTCTGCATAATCTCCACTGAACAAGATCTTATTTTAGCAGTACAAGCACTTGGGAGATTTCCCCAGTTTGACCAATGAGACCAAAAGATTGGCTTTGATAATCACAGCTGTAAATGATGCGTTTGATCCTCTCAAGGAAGGAAAGGGCTGCATGTGGCAGAGCATACAAACCCTGCTCTGCCCAAGCCCTCCTCCAGAGCAGCGGCAGGCTGGCCTTCCTGGGTGGTGTCTGTATGACAAGGGATGTGATTTCTGTTCTCTGATGTTCGCTGCTCTCCCCTCTGTTCAGGGAGATATCCACAGCCTCTTCCTGAGTCACGTTTCCCAGGCTGAACAGCCAGCAGTGTTAAAAGGGAAGTTACAGGGAAATCTTATTTTAATACATAAAAACAGTGCTCCTTGTAAGAGCATTGAAGCAGGGACTGTGAGCACAGATATGGTGTTTGGATTCCTCTCTGTGTGCTGAGACCAGCCTCACGTTTATCCTGGGAGCCCAGGCTGACCCTGAGAGTGTTGGTGTTGTCTCCCTGTGGTTATTTTAAGCCTTTAGGGTAGGCAAAAGGCAGAGCACCCACGGTGAGGAGATGAACCTCCTTACTGTTCAAAGCAGACTGATGTTTTCAGCACCCTAGCTCCCCGCAGGCAGGATTCCTGTGCTTCCAAGCCTGGCATCCCCAGACACAGATCCGTAGGTTCCTCCCCAGCAGGCTGTGGAAGCAGGGAGGCACTGACACAGGATTTCTTGCCTGGGGTGGATTGGTGCCTGAGCTCTACGCTCAGCCCAGAAACACAGTAGGAAAGGTGGTGGCCACTCTTCTGGGCATCACCCCAATTTAACAGGCAGTCCTTGCATCCCCAGGTTATTTGTGCCTGTGGTGTGCGAGCACATGTAGAGGAATTTACCATTCTGCCTGTGCTTTTCAGTCAGTGGGTTCCTGCACACCAGCATCACCTCACACTCAGTGATAAAATATCCACTTCTTCCCTTTGCATTTTATGTGGTTTTATTTTCCTTTTTCGCTTTGTCACTTCCTTTCTGAAGGATGTCTGAGGGGTGCTCTCCCCACCATTATTTCAGTCTCTCATTTCAGCCTGGCTGTTCATGCTCTCTTCCTCACACCACCTCTCTTTTATTCTGCTTTGTTCTTCCACCACCACCTGTCACCAAAGTCTCTTCCTTCCCTACTGTGGCATCTTCTAGAGACCTATCCATTCCCTCTCGCTCCATTCCCAATCAATCCCCTCCATTATTTTCTAAAGTATCTTCTTTGTCTCCCTCTTTTCCTCCGCCTGGCACTTGCGCATGCCTTCGCCACCCCTCCCTAGCTCCCCAGCACGGAAACACTGCTCACCAAAGTCGCAGTTCCCCTGTGCCTGTTGTACGCCACAACCGTGCAGCAGCACTGCCTTTCACAGCCCTGCTCGTGCTCACTTGGCGCTCTGCATGGACAGGCTGTGCACCCACTGCCATCCCTGTGCTAGCAAGCTCAGCTCAGGATTGGAGAATTGTCCCTAGGAAGGCTGCTGCTGTCCTCCAGCATCTCCTCCTGTGGCACTTGGAGGCAGGGTAGAGGGCTGCCCAGAGCTTTGAGCTGGCGCAGCACAGCTGTGCTTACAGGCAGAGCTGCCCTCTTTTCTGAGTGCCTCTCCTGCAACTTCTCTTTCCCTGAAAGGAATGCTTCCCCAAGGATGTATTTGCCGTGGCGTTCCTTATCGCTCCTCCACAGGGGGTCTGTGGGCTGCAGTTGTTGTCCCTCTGCACTGCCCCTGCTCGAAGCTGCCTCCTTCTGCCTTGTCTGCTCCTCACCTCTGGGCCCCTGAGCACGGCTAAGGCCACCACGCTGCTGGTCCCCCTGATCCCAGTGGGATGAAAATGCAAGGGCCTCATTCAACTTCAGCCAATGTGGCAAGATGTGACTTCTGAGCTAGGATGGGCTCCCTAATTATTAAGTAATGAGTCTAAGGTGTTTCAAGCCCAGTAACTGTTAGAGATGGCTTTGTGTAGCCCTGAGCCACCCTCTTTACCATCTTGCTGAAACAAGTGTGCAGCACACAGATTCTGGAGATAATTGGACATTTCTGAAACCTCCGTTCTTCTGCAGAACTTGTAGTGCTTCCATCTTTCCCTGCCCTTGCCTTATTCCTGTCTCTTTCCATCTACCGTGACTGTTTTCTATTTTTACTCTTGACAAAGGGTTGTGGGCTTAGAGGCTGCTCTTGTAGCAGTAGATGTAAAATGCCTGCTGTGTGGTGTTTGTCATGAAAGATCCGCTCCTGGAAATTAACTAATTCACCGACCTAACTCATTAACTCTGCAGCCGCGCGGAGCTGTGGAGGAGCATCTGCGTGGTTTCTGCGCCGAGGGCACTGGGCTGGGGGAGAGGGACGGCAGGGAGGTGGAGAGACCCATGTCTGTAATCCCAGCTCTTCTCCCAGCCCATGCGATGGTTAGCAAGTCATTTTCCCCCTTTCCCGTGCCCTCAATCTCTTCTCCAGTTCAGCTGATCAAGAGCTGTTTCTCATTGAGTCTGTTTGGTGCCTTGTACAGGGAGGCCTTGACCTTGGTGGGGGCACTAATCGTTCCTGTTGTAGGAACAATAAGTACTGGAGAGGCAAAGAGTTACGGAGGCAGATAGCTCCAGATGTCAGTCTGTTCCCATCTGGATGTGCTCCCTTTACTACCTCTGCCTTCAGGAGGATGGCTGCACGGCTTTGAGAAGCGCAGGTTGATTCCTCCTCCATCTCTTTTCCTTCCCTCAGGCCCAAACCCAGCCCGCCCGGAGCCAGTGGCAATATTCCTAACAGAAACGCACTGGAAGTGGACCAGGTTTTTCCACCCTATGCAGCATAGTTTTAACATCAACCCACATGTTTGGAGTACACTGGGAGGCAGATGAGGTCACTCAGACTATTTCAAGGCTAGATGCTTGATAGGAGAGGTTTCCCTCTGTGCATCATCCCACAGAGTCCACACTGGCTCACTCTTCCCTCCGTGCTGTCACTGGAGCTCCCTGGGGAGTTCTGCTGGGCATCTCAGCCCCTGTGGATGGGATGAGTCCTCTGCCCAGGGGCCTGCTGGGAGACTGCCAGGAGTTTCCCTGACCCACAGGAGGGTCACCCCTCCTTCTGCCAATGGCCTGCCCCCAAGCAGGCAGCACAGCGACCACGACTTCTCCTTGTTGGGGTGGTGGTTAGGGCTGGGGCTTGCTGAGTAACACACAGCTCGGGTGGGTTTCTGAGGCTTGGGGCTGGCAGCATGTGCACGCTAGGAAAACCCCATTCTGCCGAGTCCCAGTGGGTTGAGGTGGTGACAGCTGGTGCTGTTTGGGATCAGGGATCATGCCTGATGTTGTGGCTGCATGCGCTCCCAGCTGACACTCAGGGCTGAGCACTGCTGGGAGCGCATCCAGCGTGCACTGAGGCAGAGGCACTCCGGCTGGGGACCTGGAATGAGGAAAGGAAGCAGAATAATTGCTGGACGAGAAGGAGATATATTCAGCTCCTCTATTTAAGCATGCCTTCCCACAGGATTGCTGGGCTCTGCTTGCCAAATGTGAGCTCTGGCCACCAGGGACAAGAGAGCGGGAGCTTTTCTGGCAGTTGACGGAAACTGGAGGAGAAGGCTCTGAGCCAGGCTGTGCCCACTCAGAGGAGGGTGATGATGGCTGCTGGGCTGGGATTATGGGGGTGTGCGTACTGAGGCATACATGGCACTGGGGCAGGTGACAAAGCACACCTGAGAGCACCTTGGGATGAACTCCCTGGATTCCCCAGTCAGAGGCAGATATCCTGATGTCACTCATTCCTCCTTTTGCTCCCCCTGGATACTGCAAACATCTTCTCACAGTGAAAGGTGGTGCAAGGATGTCCTGCCAGTGAAGACCCAAGCCACTGCCTGTGCAGCACCAGGGAGCCCTGCAGGATTCAAAGCTCTGGCCTTGATCCCATGAAGTCATGGCATCTTTTTGGAGCCACGCACAAAGTAATAAGGGCAAGGCTTGTTGCAGATGGCACACTGCTGAACTGAGGAAGCAGGACTAGTACTGGACCCAAGCCAGCTCATGTCCCATGAGCTCTGCTATGCCTGCATGCTCTAGTACAGATTTAGCAGCAGCAGAACCTTGTGCTCTGTACTGCATAGGTGTCAGGGTCACAAGGTGGCAAACACTGTGGGACCATGCAGGCTGGTTCTGCAGGGCAGTGGCTGGTCCATCAGATGCAAGAGGTGCAGCTTTCTGAAGGGCAGCCTTGTTGCCAGGTGTCACCTCCATCACTGCAGAGGATCGAGCTGTGATTATCAAGTACCTGCAGATCTGCCCCTACTTTGTCAACCCTGCCTTGCTTCATAAGGATCACTCTGGTTATCATTATGGTTGGTGACTGTGAACCTGTAGAGAACCCAAAGACAAATGAAAGTTGTTGGAGTGTTGAAAATCTCCTCTTTGTAACTTCATCCTGCAAGAATTTAGGGTTTTGTCATAGTGGATGGTCAGATGTCAACTGTGAGTGTAGAGCCAGAGATGAGAAGACGTAAGGATTAACCTGGCAAAACCACTATCTGTGGTTCAAGAGTTGTGCTTTCAAGTCCTGCCAAGCTACCAAGGCTGGAGGTGATGTCCGTCTCCCATACATGGCTGGCACATAACTTGGAGGCTGCACTCCTCTGCACACTGGATATGCCAGAATTCTGAAGAACCAGCTATGCACTCACTGGTTCTTTCCATTCCCAGTCAGGCAAACTCTTTCTTTTGTCCAGTGCTCAGAACTCTGCATTATGCCAGTCTGAGCTTGCCCCACAGCACCTCTGCAGTCAGTCACCCAGATGGTCTGGATACAGCTCATGCTAAGTCTGGAGCAGGTAGTTCAGAAGCACAACAGCAGAGAGCCTTTACTGCAGCAGAGGGTTTTTTCCAGCAACTGCAGTAGTTAATTTGCCTGATACTTAGGCAGGAAAAAGACAACAATCAAACACCAGCAGGAAAACCGGTGCATACAACCTTTTTGGACTTTGGCAAAGCTTTTGACAGTGTTTCTCACAGTCTCTTTCGGGACAAAGTGTCCAGCACACAGATGGATAATTGTGTTTCAATTACAGAGGGTGAGCAAGTGGCTCACAGGCTGGGCACAAAGTTATAGTGAATGAGAGGGGGACATCAGGCTGGTTCCATCCTGGGACCAGTGATCTTCAATATTGTCGTTAACAACTTGGACACAGGACTGGCAGGAATACTAAGTAATATCCAATGACAAGACTTAATTGGGAGGAGCTGTTGATTCCCTCAAGGGCAGACACAGCCTGCAGAAAGACCTTGAGAAATCAGAGATGGGTGATTACCAACTGTAGGAAGATTTACAAGGGCAAGTGCCAGATTGTGCACCTGGGACAGGACAATCCTTGTTGTGTGCATAGCCTGGGGAATGAGAGGCTGGAGAGCAGTGCCATAGAAAGGGCCCTGGGGGTCCTGGCTGATGGTAAATTGGATATGAGTCAGCAGTGCCCTGGCAGCCAGGAGAGACATCCCTGTCCTCGGGGGCCCAGCATCACCAGCTGGGCAAGGGAGGCGATTGTGCTGGGATGGCCTCACCTCCAGTCCTGGGGGCAGTTTTGGGTGCCACAATATAAAAAAGACATGAAGCCTTTGAGGATTTCCAAAGGATGGTGAAGGGGCTGGAGGGGAAGCCTCCTGACAAACATCTGAGGTCACTTGTTCTGTGCAGCCTGGAGGAGACTGAAGGGAGACCTCACTGTGGTCTTCAACACCCTCATGAGGGGAAGCAGAGGGGCAGGCACCGCTCTCTTCACTCTGTGACAGGACCCGAGGGAATGACATGAAGATGAGTCAGGGGAGGTTTAGGTTGGATATCAGGAGCATGTCTCTCACCCAGAGGGTGGTTGGGTGCTGAACAGGCTCCCCAGGGCAGTGGTCACAGCATGAAGCCTGACAGAGTTCAAGAAGTGTTTGGACAATGCTCTCAGGCACATGGTGGACTCCTGGGGTCTCCTGCCTAGGGCCAGGAGTTGGATTTGATGATCCTGATGGGTCCCTTCCAACCCCGGATTTTCTATGATTCTTTGATTCTACGATTCTATGAAGTTCCAATTCCCACACAGTCCCCACTCATGGCACCCAGCCTCTACGCCCTCTGACTCTGGGTCCTATCTGAATGCCCCATCTTTGCTAGGTTTCTTTGCACCAACACACACAGCTACACCCCATTCCTTCACCTCATCCCAGTCCCTGATCTGTTTTGCTGGCCTGATGTGTGCCCTTCAGCTTGCCCTGGAGCAATGTAGCTTCTTGGGAGCTTCTGTGTGAAAGGTGGGGCTGGGGATCACTGGGACCAGCCAGAGGGGACACGAGGGACCCTCCTACAGCACAAAGCATTCACTCACAGATGACTTCGGGGCACTCTGCTCCAGCCCCGAGAGTGACTGGCTTAACATTTGAGCATGACTACTGCAAAAGTAATCTCTGCTCACCGGGTGTAATGGAGGTTCATCCACCTGAACCCAAGCAAAACCCTGCTGCTGTGCAGGACCAGCAGCTGGCACGCTGCAGGAACCCGGGCACTGCACCTGACGGCCCTGGGATGCCCCTGCCTGGCAGCGCCGGGCTCAGGCGCTGTGTCCGTGCCGGGGGCAGGCAGGGGAAGGCTGTGTCCCTGGAGCTGAGGGCTGGGAGCCGGAGCACTGTCAGCTCCAGCCCTGGCTCCACTGGCAGCGAGAGGGGTGGCTGGGTGGGGGTGTGTGTGTGCAGCTGCAGCATTGGGCAAGACATGCTAATGGAAAACAGAAACAATTCAAACTGCCTGGTGGTGGGAGAAACACTAACAACATTATGGCTTGGAGCTTGTAACAGTCCTGCTAGTGAAACAACTGCCGGTGAAATTGTGGGGGGTTTTTTCC
>WBMY01015892.1:894422-928322 GCA_013397315.1 Donacobius atricapilla
TTTTTTTTCATTAGGACACAGAAGTTTTCCAGCTTGTTATACTGGGGCCAGCAATATTCTTCAGTGTTAACAGTGGCTCGGGTGAGCCAACATTTTTTCTGCTAAGGAAGAGGAGCTGTACGTTGTATCCCTTTCCAACACGCTAGTGACTACGAGCACTTCATGTCTCCTCAGGCCATGGGCAGGGAGAGGTGCAGGGGTGTCCCTGGCAGGCACCAGCGGCTCGCAGGGGTGTGTTGTCCCCCTTTCCCAGCAGATGCCTGCAAGGGATCTTTGCAAGCACATTGCAAGTGTCATCCTTTGGAGAGAGAGGCTGTGAGGGCTGGGGAGAGTCTTTTTTTTTCCTCTGGGAGGTGGCAGAGCACATTCTGGATAATCATTTCATGCTGCTTGGGAGTGGTGCATAGTTCGGTTTCTCTTTGGTTGTGTTAATTGTGTGGTAAGGTGCCTAAAGCCTTCTATTGGCATCTTTATTTATTTAAATACAAATGAAGAAGGCATTAAATCAATTGTTCTTTTTTCTTCCCTCTCTCTTGCCTTATCATTGTTTCTATCACGTACTCTTAGCTGTATTGGGCTTTTGCTTTTTCAGCTGAATCAGTGAGATCATTTAAGTGAGAGTCCCGGGCTGAATTTCCTGCAGACTCAGGGAGGCTGCCCTGAGGAAGCACACCTTACATCCCTGGCTTTCCCCTATTGCTATTTCACTTACAAGGCATTTCCTAACTTTACTTGCTGGCCAAGGCTTCAGTCTGTGACCCCATGCATGCCTTCGCTGTCCTGCAATGCAAAAATTAAGAAAAAAGCTGCACAGTATGGTAACAATTGAGACTAGAATACATTTCTCTTACTCCTTCAGCTACTCTGCCTTTCATCTGGATGGGCCAAATTACATGACTTGGTCAACCCCTCTACTGTTTCAACTGCTAGCTCCCATAGCTAGGAGCAGAGCCCAGTATTCCTGGATTTGATAATTCTCCTGCTATTTAGCTAGTAGTTTGTAACCAAATGGTAAACTATGAGTTGAGGCCCTCTCTTCTTGCCAAACTCCATAAAGTTTAATTACTCCTGGAGTTCAAGTGGTGGCATGTTTTGTGAGAGATCTGGAGGCCTAGTATGCAGCTCTCAGATAGACATTGTAATTGAGCTTCTGATTTTTTTCCCCTCCTTTTTTGTTCCCAACAATTTACTAAACTCACACTTAGAAACCTTGCTGGAAAACAATTGTGTATGTCAGCAATCTGCTCATCAGGGTCTGCCAGAGATCAAAATACCTGCATGCTGATTTGAGGGCACGTTATGAGTATGGACTGGTGAAATCAGAGGTGGGGGGTCCTGAGGTGTCTGCCTCTCTCGTTACATTGCAGGAGCAGGATGAAGGCAGCCTTGTTCCTTCCCAGAGACCCAATTCAGTCTGCACCATGCAGAGGTCAGAGCAAGGGACGCTCTTCATTAGGGACTGAGCTCCCTCTGCTTTGGAGTCTTGTTTGCGTTTAAACTTTGACTCTTTTTTGTCTCTGGCCAAATCTACTGCAGAGGGATGCTGGCCTCATTGCTTGCCCTAAATTCTGTTGTACTTACCTCATTACTCTCCTAATGACAAGCTGACAAATGCCTTTGCTTGATTTACTGGCAGTGTTACAGGTGTGTGGAACACTTGTCAGTACCTTGCTACTACATGCCTAATTTTTCAAACGGCTGGGTGTGCTAGCTTCCTTTGCAAGCTGTCTCTGCACACTTACCTGGTACCATTCCCCTGCCATGGGTTTTTCACATACGTGCACCCAAAGCTTCCAGAGCTATGCCCTAAGATTTCACAGAATGGTTTGGGTTGGAAGAGATCTTAAAGATCATCCATTTCCGAACCCTCCTGCTATGGGCAGGGACACGTTCCACTAAACCAGATTGCTCAAAGTCCCATCCAACCTGGCCTGGAACATTTCTAGGGATGAGATATCCACAATCTGCTTTGGACAATTTGTTTCAGTGCCTCACCAGCCTTACTCCACACATCCAAGAAAATAAATCAGACCCTACCTGCAGGTTTTGATGGAACTGGCCTTCTGGTAAGAAGTGAATAGTGAAATGGCACAGTGCAGCACCCCTCCAGCTGTTTGTAGGTATTTTTGGGTGTGCCGGATCAAGGATGGTCCTGCACCCGCCCTGGGACAGGCAGCAGGGCAGAGGTGTCCCTGCTCAAGCCCTTGCCAGGAGCTCCCCACTGCAGCAGCCCAACAGCACAGGCTTGCACCTTTTAACCCTCATCTCTTGGTCGTTTTAAACCTGGCAAGGACATTTTCACAACCAGGACACAGAGCTGGCCACCACCTGCACCAGCGCATCACCGAGATCAAACCGAGGCTTTGCAGCGAGGGAGCGCAGCAGGCGAGAGGGCTCCAGGCCTCGCCCAGCCATGGACCGGCAACAGCTCGGCAAGGGAAGAGCACCAACATTTCGCACACACATTTCTCCACCACTTGGGCAGAGCTCTCCTGCTCTTCTCCTGGCTGTGTTGCTAGGAGAGGAGCGCTCTGCCCTCCTCATGGCTATGAATAGCTCTCGCTTGTTTATCCAGCCCAGCTCCGCCTGCTGGTTACAACCACAGCCGGCACCACCTCACGGCATGACACCACCGGGAAACAATGCACGGCCAGGGAACAGCCCCCTGCGGCTCAGGACGCTTCGGGATACCTCTGCCGCGGCGCTCCGCAGCCGCCCTTCTCCTCCTCTGACCACGCACCTCGGCGCATCCTCTGCCTCCAGCAGAACGGGCTCAACCCGGCCCAAGGGTGCAGCGTCACCCCCAGAGAGCTACGCTGAGAGCCAGGACCTGAAAATCAGGGCACTGGCTCAGAAATCTGGCTTGAAAACACACACACACAATCACTTCAGGGTCCTTTTCTGCTATTCCAGTGTCAGAGCCTTTCACGAGCTACAAAAGTTGCTTTTCCTTTTTTTAGTGAAGGCTGATTCTCTTGCATGAGCCCATGAATTGAAGACCAGGGACTTCAAGAAAGGTAACAGATGGCTTGAAAGTTGGAAATAATGGGAATCCTGAGATTTTCTTGAGAATATTTTGTCTGAGGTCTGACCAGGAATGAAACATCTCTAGCAGTGATATTGGATGGTCTGTATTGACACGGGGAAATACTGATGGGGTTGAGCAAAAGACTCTCCGGAGCACTGCAAAAATGTGACCACTTCAGGACATTTACTCCAAGGGACAGAGGTTTAGGCAGCAAATACAAGCAGTCTACATGTAATGAGACAGGATGTGTGTGCACAGGCAACCACAGAAAGCCATGCAAGTTCAGGGTAGCAGAGCAGGCACAAAACAGCCTAGGCACTCAGTGAGAAGAAACGTGCTGGGCAAGGCAGAGCAGCATAGATCAGAAGAGATATGGATGGCTGCTGCACAGGTACAGGTGAACCACCCCTTCTTTCTCATGACCATGAGCTTCCACGTGCCTATTTCCTTGGACATCTCGTCTTTCTCCACCTGGGAATTTGGTTGGGATGAAATCTCAATGCTGCATTATGCTTATCCAGAATTTCCACATGCCCATCAGGCCTTTCAGATAGTTGGACTGGCTGAACATCCAGAAATTCAGGATAGGTTGACTGCACACTAGGGATGTGAACTGTATAACATTCACACACTATGTCTAATGAAACCAAAAATTGTCAGACCTGCTGTGCATATGCTGTGCAGATGATCTGCATATGTACAGTTTGCCCAGTGTGCTCTGAAGGTGTCTGCTCTACCCTGTACTCACAGAGTATCTATATGATGCAGGTCTATGTACTCCTAATTGGAAAACAGGACAACTATAGGGGTTTTTTTACACATTCTTGATGTATTTGTAGAGGAGGGAACAGCTTCATTGCAGCAGGCAAGGAAGCTTAGGTATATTCCTTGTGTATGGGGGCCAGACTCTCCTATCCCATGCTGCTTGTTTTACAGCGGTCATCTATACAGAGCTGGGGTTGGGGTCCTGTTATTTACGACATCGTACATGCACACAGTGAAAAGGGGTTTTTTTTCCTGCTGCCCTCCAAATCTAACAACATGAGTTAAACCGACAGAAGTGGAAGAAAGGGACATCACAATCCTTACTTGAGAGATGAGCCAAATAAAGAGAAGCTCCGAGTCTCCTAAAGCAGGACCCAGGTGCAGTTTAGACACCTGAGTGCAAAATGTGATCCTGCAAATCCTTGTTTAACTTGTGGCATGTGCTGGGGATGCCCAGACCCCTCAAACCCACCAGATCTGACAATGAGGCCCCATGGCTCTGCTCTGCACCCACCGGGGGAAGGCTAAGGAAACCTGACAAGGCAGCAGTAGGAGAGGCCAGATATGAAATTCCTCTTTGCCTAGGGGAGCATAACTCCAGGTTGGGCTCTCTGTGAGCCCTCAGAGAGGGTGACCCTTCGTTTTAAGTGCAGTATCCTCCCCATGGAGGATATATAGAAAACCCAGCCCACACTTCCTTCTCTCCCGCAGGGCTTTCCTGTCTGCATGTCCCATGGATGTGCTCCAGCTCCCAAGGTGCTGGCTGTTTTGGAGAGGGCATGCTCACCTCTTCTGCCACAGGCATTATGATTTTCCTAAAAGCGTTGTGGCTTCCCTGGGCACACGCACCCAGGAGAGGAAGCATCTACAGGAATCAGCAAGTGAGCTTTTGGCAGAGAGGAGGGGGAAGTCTGTGTTTCAGTCCACCCTTAGGTGACCACTTCTCACTTTTTACCTCATGTCTCTTTAACAAAAAATTCATAAGCAGGAGCTGGGCAAAGGGATGCGCGTTTTCCTTCGTACATGGAGTGCCACGAGATCAATGAGATTAAACATGTGCTTACATGCTGTCCTGAATTGCGGCCATGAGGAGAGAATGGGAAAGTAAACAGAAGGGAAACGTTATGGAAATGAAGGAAGAGGGAAAAATCCACCCTGCCAAGAGCAGCAGCTCTCAGCAGTTACAAGAAGATATGGCCTCACCCAGAGCTGATTAGGCATTAGGGAAGTCCAGGGACTTGAAAGGAAGACCAAGTCGTCTTCATCAAAGATGAAAAGTGACTCAAAAGAGTGAGATTTGGAGGAGTGGAAAAGGGCTATTCACCGGGCACAGCCATTCCCAGAAAAGGTAAGCTTAGCTTAAGTTGTTTCACCCCACTAGCAGAATGCGGATACCTGAAACCGTCAAGCTTCAACCTGTGACAATACAGGGAGGCTTTTCCCTCTTTGAAGACTCCAAAACCTGGGGATGAATGTCAGGCTCTGCAGGACCCTGTGCACCAGCAGGCACAGCTGCTGCCCTGTGTCCCGCTGAGGAGACTGGGAGGTGAAGCTGGACATGATGACTTCTCTGTCCATAACCTGGCTTTGCTTCCAACAGGCCGAGCGTGGCAGTCATCCTCTCTGGCGGACCTGTGGTGCCAGCTCCCAGCACCTGCCAAGGCGAGAGTGCTTGAGCAGCCTGTTTGGGGTGTTCACCGACACCGTGGCCAAAGCTTTGGTGTGAGTGCGCCCTACCAGCTCTCAAGTGCCTGACTGCAAGTGGTTCATTTGGTTTTCCTGCAGGTCAGATTCCAGACTCTGCGTTCTTCCACCTTTTTATATTCTTCACATAGCCTTCAAACCTTTCACCCAGATCTCTTGGAGCTATCCTGCTCTTCCAGCTGGGAAATTTGTAGGTGTGTCTGATTTTCCAGCCTTCTCTCCTGGCTTTGCTCTTCCCCTTCTCCTTTCTCCTCAGCCAACCTTGGTTGTAGTATTTCTTCACCACTTGACCTCTATTTTTCTTTCCTGGGAAGAACCACATTTGCATCTGTCCTAGTATCTAGGCTACAAATTAGACCTGGTTAAAATTTCTTTCAGCAAAACTGTGACTTGAATAAAACTTTTTTGAGCTTTGGGGAAATTGTAGGAGTTCTGTTTTTGGGAAGTGGCTTTTCTGTTGAGCACTTGAGTTTAAAAATGTGAATTCTTCCTTCTCTTACAGGTTCAGAAGATGACCTTGAGTAGGTCACTTCATCTGCCCAAATGTTTTACCACTCGTTAAATTTAGATAAAAATACTTGTCTGGGTTAGTAAAATGTCTTTGAGATCACTGGACAACAAAAGCTATCCAACTGGTGATTATTATGATTGTTATAATTACTTTTAATAAATGAAACCAGCCGATTCTTGTGCAACACTCTTCTGGGCTCCACAGATCTTTACTGTTGAGACTCGGAGAAACAAAAAAAGTCTTTTGTTATCCCTGGACAGGGATGTGTTTTTTGAGATTGAGTTTTGTGGTTTTGTTACGAAACTTATGACAGTCGGTCATGTGGTTTGCTCTCTGGGCCGACTGAACCCTGCTGAACCCGTATGCAAGGCAGCAGAGTTTAATGATTCACAGGGGCTATGTTTTGGTTTGGCTTTTGCTGGATGGAGGCCGTGCAAACCTGCATGGCCAGGAAACCCTCTCGGCTGAAGCCGCTGAAAAGACTCAGCTCAAATCTCTGCAAGCCTGGACCCAACATGGCCCCGCTGTTGGGCCAGGCCCTTTTTGGATGTTTTGGGTTCTCAGAGCTGGCCATGCCTTGTGACACCAAGACTTCCTCACTGGACAACTGGGCTCTCCCTCTGTTTACAGTAACGGGTGGCCGCAAAAATTTTTGGGAGTCCACGAGTGCTTGGTTTGTTGTGATTTTCTTCCTCGCCTTTTTCCCTTGCCTCCCACCACCGCGCTGCTGCGGGATGAAGCTGACCCCGAGGCCCTTGGCGCTGGGTCTCCGCCGCTTGGCGTGTCCGCTTATTTGCACGACCTTGGCAGGGTTTGGGAAACGGGGCGAATTCCTGGCCGGCTCCTCGGGGAGCCGGAGCACCGGGAGCCGCGGCGGCGCTGGCCGGGGTGGGACGCGGCGGAGCCGTGCTCTCCACACGGCGGGCTCAGCTGCCGGAGGAGCCTGGAATGCCCCGATCCCTGCCGGCCAGAGGGAAGCGGGCGCCTGCCATCTTCGCGGCGAGGCGGCGGGCGCCCTTCTCCCTGCCCCGCGCTGTCACCGGAGTTGAAGTTCGCCCGGAGGAGGCCGGCGCAGGAGCAGGAGGGAGGCGGGAGGCGGGCGGAGGAGGAGGAGGAGGAGGAGGGAGGGGGCCGCCTTGTTTGTGGCTTGTCAGCAGCCGCTGGAGACAAGCCTCCATGTGTGAAANGGGGACCCCGGCAGCGGGAGCGGAAGGGACAAAAAGCGCCTTCCACCTGTTGGCTGCTGTCCCGGCGGCTTTTATGGGGGTGGCGGGCTGAGGGAGGGCCGCGGGGAGAGCCCGGGGCGGCCGCCGGCCCCGCTGCCCCGCGCCGGGGAGAAGCCCCGCGGGGGAGGGTGGAAAGCCGGGGTCTTTTGTCAGCCCTGCATCCCGCTGCCTCCCCTCCGGAGCCAGGCAGATCGCCGCGGGGATGGGAGATGGTTTTTTTTTCCCTCCTGGACGTCGGGAGATTAGATGAGATGTATTTACAGTTGCCGTTTATCACCAAGTAAATATCGAGCTCGGCGTGAGAGCAGCAGTGTGAAGCCTGCTTGCTTGCTCTCTTGCCGGAGGTTTTGTAGCTGTTATCCTACTGTTGGTGAGGTGATAATGTGCAAGAACCAAAAAAAATGCAAAGGGGAGAGAATCCTTGCTCCCCACACCCGGGCTTATCACAGTATCGGTACTGGCTTCGGTTAAATTCGGAGGGATTTTTTTTATCCTTGTGGCATGAAACACAGCCTCCTGAAATGCTAGGTGTATCCTCACGAGGTCTTTTAAGTTTGTCGTGTGCCGTCATTCAGGTTTCATTGATTCTAGTTGTTTTGTTAAAAAATAACCTACAAGATTCTGAGCTACACAAATGTTCATCATCCTAATGTCCTGGCACAACCTATGCGAGGCAGGAGCTGGAAGAGGGGGAGAGAGTGAGGATATGTGCTTTCCCAGTCAAGGCTGGGAGGAGAGCATCATGTGTTGAAGAATATGAGCAGGAATGGGAGATGGGGGAGGGAGTCTAAATTGTCCTGAGACCCTATTCAATCCAGCAAGGAAGATGGAGGATCTTGCTGCTGCAAAAAAATGTACGGCAGAAATCTCAGCCAGCTTCTCTCTGACTTGTTACCTCCCTTTGAAAAATAAATAAATAAGCAGAAAAAGAATCAAAGCAAAACCCTGTGATTTGCTGTAACGTTTTCCATGATACCTTTATCCCACATGCCTTAGAGTCAGTCTAGTGATGGAGGTGTGTGAGAAGCAGGGAGAGAGACTCTGAGGTTTATCGTCACAGGAGGGGGAGAGGTATCAGATCATGTTTGAAAGGAGACTTGTCAGGCAATGAGGTAGGGAGGAAAAACGCCTGTTCTAGGCAGCTGGACCTGGGGAGAAGAAGGAGGCGGCTCCAGCACCTATGGTTCTGAAGCTGGATGGAAAATCTGTGAAGAGGGCATGTAGACAGATGGGGGAACGGGGAGGAAGGATGTCTAAGGAAGACCCTGGACCATCTTCTTGGAGGGCTTTAAAAGAGGGAAAATTTTGAACTGAATCAGGGCACGACCAAGGCTAAAGCACAGCTAAGCTTAGTGTGATGTAGCAGGACTTTCCAGTGTGGGAGAACACAGAGGCTGAGTTTTCTGACTTGGCAGAGTTTGGGGCATTTGGTGAGGGCAAGAGATTTTTGTAGCTGGAGTGATTGTGATGTGGGCAAGAATTGCATTTGAGAGAATGAGGAGAGAGCATGTGGCTTGCCTTTTCCATGGGTGACTTCTCTGGTAGAGGGGACTTCTGTTAAAATATCGTTGTAAATTTCTGTTAATTTTGCTGGAAATTGACAATAGCAAGGAGAAAGTAACCTGTCCCTTGTGAAAAGAAGTGTGGGGATGAAATAAACCTTTATTGCTCTATCGATGTTTCCATGCACCCAGCACCTCCACACGCATGGAAACGGCGAGTTTGTGCAAACACACCTGCTTGTGTTGCACATCCTTCCTCTTGAGGGGCAACGTGCTCATGTTGTGAGTGTGGATCCTGTGCAGACATGGCCCAGCTCTCGTGTTTCCCTCAGTTTACAGGATGGCTTACTCCCTCAGCCTGGTAGCAGTAGTATATGACAGCCGACTTTGCGACAGCACCAACTGCATGTGAGGTGGCTGAGGCTTCAAACCAGTATGTGACGTGTTTTAGCTTTTCCATTCATGGCAGCGTTCCCATGATGGAGCAGGGACATACCACGGGCATCTTGCGTGCACGAATAAAATGTTGCGCACATGCAGAGGACAGATCTCAGGTCAGATGTACCTCATGTCACTCTCTTGGGGAAGAAGCTGAGGCAGCACCAGGTCGTTGCAGGCAGAGCTCACAGGCTGCTCCCACACATTCAGATAACACGTGTGCATGCTACACCTTTCCTCTGCAGGATCACCTGTTTGAATTCCAGCTGGTCTGGCAGCACAGGGAAGTTTTGCACCCTCTGGGATGGGGATTTGATGGCCTTTCTGTTCCAGCTTGGCGCTGGATGGGCTTGAGCCACAAAAGCTTAACAACAGGGAACACTAATGAGCCCCTGCTTGGCATGCTGAGAAGAAAGGCCAAGGGCTGAGTGGGCATAAAAACAGTGGCATGGAGCCCCTTGGCTGGAGTCTGAGCCTCGGCATTAAGGCTGGGGAGGGAGCAGAGTCCCCGGAGTCGGGAACAAGACAGCAGCGCTGCAGCAAAGGCAGGAGAGGAGACCATGTTGGGGGGAGGAGAGCAGGCTGCTGTTTCCACATCATCTGAAAACTCAACCTGCTGTCAGGACAGAAGGAAAGCTTGTGCATATTTTATGTCACTTTTCTCCTTCTAGGACAAGCTGCTGATCTGATCAGCTATGCACTTTAAAATCCTTGACGCGCCAATCAGCAAGTATAACCAGCCTTGGCCTCCTGCCTCTGCTCCTTTGTGGACATCCCATGCCGCCCTTCCCCGGAGAACGTGTGCACAATTAAACCCTGCACGGCGTTCCTCAACTACGGCATGGGATGTGACGAGCTGCATGGAGACGGGGACAGAAAATGGCAACGTGTCAGGGCTGNGTTGGCCATTTCTTATGCTGTTTGCTGATGTCTAGAAGGAGACTAAGTGGGTAAATCGGTTTTCCTTTGAACTGGTGGTGTGCTGTTCCAGTCAGCTGCTCTTGCTTCAGAGGTCTTCAGTGGCCGCTTGCTCAGGAGTTGGTGGGGCTGGCAGTAAACTGTATTTGACTCCTTCAGCCGGAATTTTGTTGGGGGCTGTCAGACAAGAGATTTCTCCTCAGCAGTTAGTTACGCAGTGCTGCTTCTGCATGGCAGAGCCACTGGCATTGCTCCTGCCCACTGGAGATGGGAGCACCACTGGTGCTCCCTGCCCTGTGCCTAAAGGTGCAGGCAGCCCAGGCGCCGTAGTTTTGACAAGTCTCTGACACACAAACGTGTAACTCTGTGTCCCTTAAGCCAGCTCACTGCCCTAAACACCATTTTGGGACATGTGGGAAAGCAAATTTTTTTTTGGTGTGATGCAGAGTTGTGACTCTAACTGAGTTAACGTTGGCCCTGCTTTATCCTTCCCTTGTCCCGCGTTAGAAGTGGCCGTCGGACGTGGAGGGCTCCCAGAACTCGAGATCCTGGCACTGATTGATGGGCAGCCTGAGGCAAGTTGCCTTAAAGCTCGCCTGGAGCTTCCTGCTGCAGTCTGTGAGATGGGGTGATGCTTGCCCAGCGCCCCAAAGGGTTGTGTGTGCCTGTGCAGACACCACGGTGGGCTCGCACACCAGCCCACGGACAAAGCGTGTGGCTTTGCACCGAGCGTGACTCATGCGACGGATAAATTTTGCTCGAAGTATGCGCACACTCGGCGCTCTGTTGGGCAGTGAATTCTGTTTTGTCCTTCCAGCAGAAAACAGCACAACTTGCCAGTGACATGGACTGGACATGTATTCCCATAACAACAATATTATAAACATATGGTAAACCTGGTGTAACAACTGCTGCCCGCGTCTCCACGCAAAACAAGGAGCCGGTGAACAAACTCTTGAGGCTGTCTGAGGCTGTATCTCCCCAGACTGTGATCTCATCAGCTTTCCCAAGCTAACCTCAACCTGGTCACTGCTTGGATTGTAAACGTGGGATGGGTGGGGGGATGAGAGCAGTTAGCAGGAACGGCTATTTGTGATTCAGTCCGCTTCCCTGTGACTCAGAACTGAACCATCCCTCAGTAGGGTATTTGGGGATAGCACTCTTCAGATGTTGAACATCAGTCTAGTTCTTAGAAGTTCTGCAGTACCCGGGCTTGCTTGCTTGCTCGCAGCTGGGTTTTTCTCAGCATCTTCTGTGAAAACAAAACCCTAAAAACTACTTCTGGCTATTAAAGACGCCATGGTAATTTTTGCCAAAAGAAGCAGGGGGAGTGGTCTTAGCCCTGGGCACTTTGCCAGATTCGAGCTCAGGAAATTGCAGTCTATCTAGGTAAAACTCCCTATAGTTTAAATGAAAAAAAGTATTCATCTCTTACTGTCTTAAAGGGTAAGCACTGTGTTCTCTGGAGCCTTAAACAGACAGCACATTCTGGCTGGAGAGGTGGTTACAGTTGCTTGCTGGAAGAGGAATTTTTTATGCAAAAACTGGGGCCTTTTTTGCATTTTTGGGATGCTTCTAATTGCAAAATGCTGTATACATTTTAGGTTATTGCAAAGCTTGAATGAATATGTGGCTCAACATACAAATGCAAGGAAATATGCTGGTGTGGTGTTTGCACAGGGAGCAGGCGCAGCCAGCAAATACACATCTTTTCTGTGGCAGAAAAATAAGGACCAGTTTTTTAGTCTTGCGCGTGTGCATCTGGGGGCTGGATTTTGTATGTTTAGCAGCAGTTGCTTTTGTAAGCTGCTGCTAAGGCACGTAACTGGCTGTGTGCAATTGCAGTAATGGAATGTGAAAATGCAACTACACACAGACCTGTAATCTTGCATGCAAAATACTGCTGGTCTAGTTCTCCAGGTACCAAAAAATGGCCTGAGATTGTACTTGCCTTTCCATTTAACTGTGTTCACCTGCGTTTTTCAGGTGACAGCTGTGTGTATGGAGTGCTGAATGATTATCCTTTCTATTTTTGCTCCAAGAAGAAAGAAATTAAATCTTTACTAGGGATCATGGCAGTGCACGTGTCGTGATAAGTCCAGGATGGAGGTGGTTGGGGGGTTGCAGTGAAAATTCCATAACGCTTTGAAATGCTGGGGAAATGCATGGGTGAAGGAGAGCAGAGTGAGCTCCTTCCTGGCCCCCCTACAGATGAGGAGAAGTGAACTGCTGAGTTTGTCAGTGCTGTCAGGATCTGACCTTACCTTCTGCCAAATCCAGTACTTTCAGGACCCCCCAAAATAGAACGTGCATTTGGGCACAGGTGGATGCAAGGCTGAATATCCATGCTGGGAGGGGTGTCCTTGAATATTGCAGCCCAGGACCCCGAAAGTGTGAAGCAGGTGTCCTCCTCCTCACTCAGTGATGTGTCTCAGCCCTGCCCCAGCAAGACCCAGGCAGCTGGTGGCGGGGGGACACAGGAGAACAGCTCACTTTCTCTGCACTTCACTCTCCAGCTTCTCTGGTGACAGTGATAACAAAGGGCTGCTCAGCATTAGGTGATACGGATCTCTCTCAGCCCACTAAACCTGAGTCCTGCAGGCTTCTCACTAGTCCTGGGGGGCTTGGGTGTCACTGCACCTTCCCAGCCTGGGGTGGCCTGGGACAGTGCCCCTGGGGACTGACAGCTGAACTTTCTCCACTGGAGTTCTGGAAGCATGCATTTCTTCTCACTGAAACACGTTGATTATATTTTGAGGTTATTTCTTGCCATCCTGGGTCCTTGACTGCAATCACTTCCATTTTGCATGCTGCTCTTTGTAATTGAATCTATCGATGTATATTTAATCCACTTGGCACCGTGGTTGGTAACTAGGCACTGCTTCCCAGCCTTCTGTCACTTGTTTTCACAATTACTGTCTGAAGTTGGGGTGGGTGCCTGTCGCTCAGCTCTTTGCCCAATTGCTAGACTGCCTGGGAAGACCTGTGCTTGACAGTCAGGTCCACAGCTGGTACAGCTCCTGCCCTTCCATCTGGACGTCAGCCAGGTGTGTAGGACTTGGGTCATGGAAGCTAAGCCTGTTGGGTTTAATTCTCCTCTCTGCCACTGATTTGCTTTGTGTGATCACGGGCAAGTCCTTTAACCTCAGATGGCCTCAGCTGGGTTATCTGCTTCAGAAAGGTGTTGTAATGCTTAATTATTGCCAGCTCTCCAGAAACCCCTGGTGGGGAAAAAATGCATTTTATTCAGAAGTATCGCTGACCTTCCTGGCCTTTCTAAGCCACCTTGGTGGTGCTAGGAGATATTATTTTTCCAGCCTCAATAATGTTTCTTCAATTTTTCATCTGTACATTCACCCACTCTCTCAGCTACATGTAAAAATGCCAAGCTGTCTGAAGTCATGGGAATATTTTTATAAACTTGACAGCCACGGCAAACATTCCTCCTTGGCAATAAACAAACAAGGTACACAACCTGCCATTAACATCAGTTTATGGCAGAGACCTTCGTCACTCATTGATGAGGGAATCCTAGACAGTTCTTGTGCTAGCAAGCCAGAAGGTAGTGTTGTCTGAGATTAGGAAAATGCTGGATCCTTTGGGTTCCTGTGTGCATGGAGTAACTGGGAAACTCTGTTTACCCAAGTGCGTGCGGGAGTTCAAGCAGGCACCAGGTATTTGGTTTATTCAAGGCTCTTACAAACTATGTTTGGCTTGGGTGTACGTGTGCTTGGGGGCTTGGTGTTTGTTTGTAGGCACAAAAAGCCTGTTTTCCATAGTTGCAGCTGAACCACAAAGGTGGTACAAATTAAACTGGATGAATTTTAGACACCTAAAAATAAAAGCTGCAAACAAAAGACATCAGTGAGCATTGCAGGAGCAGAGCCCCGGTCACGCAGCCCCCTGTGCACCATCCTTCCATTTTTTTGCAGTCAGCTGTGGGCTGGGAGGGCTGGCAAGTACCTGAACCCACACTGCAACACCTCCCTGTGGGCAGTTCCCCACGTAAGCACTCAGACAGTGCTCGTTTTGGTGTGTTCTAGGTTAATTTTACTCTGAATACATCTAAACACAGATCTCCAGAGACATTGGTGGCGCTGGCAAAAAAAAAGAGCAGGTACCCCTCTTTTTCTTACGTTACTTTGGGTAATCTCTTACTTTTCTAGCAGGCCCTGCTCCTACCATCTTTGAGTAGTGGATTCTCTGTGGTGTGCTCAGGAGAAGAAAGTCTAGACTGTTCTTCACCTGTGTCTTTGATGGAAGACTCAAAGTAGGGAGCTGAGCTTCTTTCTTCCACCTCACTCATTCACTGCCCCTCTGTCTCTGTGCTGTAGTTCCTCCCTTCTTCAAGTGTGGATGACAAGTCTTCACTCTGGTTTCACAAAACCTTTGAAAACTAAGGAGAAAAACATGCAGGGCATTTGTCTTCCCTCTCCAGGAAATCATAAATCCCTCCCCTCTCCCCTCACCCCTCTCCTTTCTACCTTTTTTCCTCTCTCCTCTCCTCGCTCCCCTTTTCCTCTCATTTTAAGAGTTGTTATTATTATATTCTGTCCCTTTAGGTCTCCTCTACTTCCACCGCTCTTGCAATCTGTCTCTCTCTGCTGTTTCCATATCCCCTTCTATTTGCAGCTCTCTTCCTTCTGTTCATGTCATTTTCTTCTCTCACCCTGTATCTTCTACCCTCCCCCACTATTCATGCGCCGCACACTCCTATCGCTTCCCTCTAGTTTATCCTCCAAATTCCTCCCTTATGCGCGTCTCCACGGCGGACCCCGTTTCGTTGTTGCCGGCTGTGTGTGCCTGGCTGCCGGGGAGCTGCCTGCAGGGCTGGCTGGGCAGGCCTGAGGGATAGGGACAGGGACAGGGCAGGGATCAGCAGGACAGCCCCTGCTGCGGCTGTGCCCGGCGGGGCGCGGGGGGGGCTGCCCTGTGCGGGAGCAAGGGGAGGCTCCCTCCATGTGTGTGCCGCGGGCTCTGCATGGAGCTGCCTCCGGTCTCGGTCTGAGCTGCAGCACGGTTGTCACTTTAATGTCTGAGTACTTCGTTTCTGCCTGGAAGCTTGATGAAGTTTGTAGTCTCAAATGTTGTCTCCTGACGTCACCTTACCTCCTTGGACATGACCTTGTGACTTACTCTGGTCTTGACCCATTGTCCTATTCCCATTCCCCTGACTTCCCCCTGGCTCCAGACACTGAAAACATGATTGTGTTGTGCCTGGCTGCCTGTTGATGTCTCTGGTTGTTGAGAGGATGACTGTCCCATGTGTCACTTCCAGCTGAGTTCAGGGCCCTATGCTCTGCCGGGGAAAGCCATGACGAAGGAGGGAGAGGATGGGCACCAAAGGTCTGGGGAGCCCTCTGCATCTTGATGGAGAGTTGCATTGAGCCCACAAACCAGTACCCAGTAGGTCAACACAACTGTGCTCTGTTCTTGGGAGACCTGTGCTTAGTGTCCTGCTGTTGCAAGACACTAAGAGCAACAAAGATCACTGCCTTAGGGAGAACCCCTCTCCCATCTGCCTGAGAGAGCCACCTGATCCCATGAGGAGGCTATCCCACTATCTGATGTGGGCTAGAGTTTCCTCCAAGTCAGCCAGGGTGGTTGCGGTGTATTTAACCACCTCCCTTCAGGGACAGGATTTTGGCTGCAAGGATCATGTCCAGTGGCAGCAATTGAAAAGTGGTGGGGGTTTTATATCCCCTCATGGACTCTGTTTTCTTCCCACATAGGGGACATGTGGCATGGAGAAGTCCCTTTCTCAGGGCAGGGAGAGGTGGCTGCATCTAGGCTGATGGGAGAGACAGGCGAATCAGGGCTCAGGAGGTGTTCCTGACAGCAAGGCACAAAGAGGTCAAGCAGATGGCCACGTGCTGAAGTTCATCCAGTGTCCTACAGGACAGGGCATGGTGACTTTTTGGCCTCCAGAGGAGTTTAGCTCTCCTCCTTGGTAGCACATTTTCCCCTACCAGGTGTCACTCAGGCCCAGGCTCATTTAAGTCATGAGCCTCAGTTCCCCTGACCAGACAGTTCCTGATTTCTTCCTTCTGTCTCTGCAACACTCCAACCCTTCCTTAGTGTGCTGCATGATCTCTCTCGTGCTCCGTGCAAGGTGTTGTGCGCCTTTTCCCGTTTTTCCCACAGCCGTTTTTCTCCCTCTCCATACCTGCTTCACCTGTTTTACCTGCTTTTTTTCTCCTGGTCTGCCTCTGGGCTAGGTCTCTCTCCAGACTGTCTAAAACCCTCTGCCTCATTTGCCTTTCCATCTGGGCTTCCTTGTCTCCCTGGTCATGCCCTGAGCTGTCAGAAGCCAGGGGAGGAGGACCATTGCAAGAGCAGGGCAGGGACTGGAGGGTGTGAAGGAGAGCAGAGCAGAAAGGCAGATTCCTAAACCAGGGTCCATCATTTGCTGGCATCTTTGGCCTCTCCCAGGTATGTGCTACATGGCAGAAGTCCCTTTTTCCCTGAAGTGTGATTTTCCCATTGCTTCTACTTCACTATTGGCAAGCTCCTGAAAGGTTAATGAAGTCATTCACTGCGAAAGGAAAAAGCACATCTTCCCATGTTTTGCATAAATTAATCTTGGAGATTATGGAGCAGCCGGTGCATAGGGCACAGGGATATGCAGCTATGTCCTTGAGTCTTGTCACCCAAAATGCAGCTCTGGGAGTATCACGTAGGTGATACTGTGCACTCCAGTCCTTGGTATCAGCTGAGGCTAAAATGTAGGTAAAAAGCTGTGGCCCCCTCAGTCATCTTTATTCATGTTTCATTGTGTGTAACAGGGACTGGGGAGGAGGTACCCAGGAATGCCCACAAGCCCTTCCTCCCCTTGCGGTGGATCCTTGTTTCCCACAGATCCTCTTTAGAAAGTGCCCTGTATCAGGTTTCATTCCCCCTGGATTTTTTTTTTTTTCTGCCTGAGAAGTATGCAGAAAATCATTCAATTGGTTTTGAACCACATGAGTGGGAGCAGGAACCAACCCCAGAAGATAAGTGTTCTGACCTTTACGGCACTCAGATAACTGAAAATAATAACAAATAAATACATCTTTTCTAAAGCTCAAACTTAGGGATATGTCCCTGCCTTATTCAACAAGAGCCTGAGCTCCTGGGAGGGCTGAGCTTATGAACCTGGTAGCTGCCTCAAGTAAGCAGCAGCCCCTTGGCTTTCCTTTTGTAAAAGGAGCTGGAACCAGTCCAGATATTCAGGATGTGAGAGGACAAGGCCAACATCCCCACACTCCTGCCATCTTGCTGCTAGGACCCTGCATGTTTTCCCATGGCTAGTGTGCTGGGAGAATGAGAATTTGTTTATTTCTTGCCTCTGTGTGTTCCTTTGCACATTTTGCCTCTTGTTTTCAAATATAGGGTTGACCATGTAGGGCCATGCAGGCCACCAAATCTGCATTGTATGCAGACCCTGGATAAGGTGATGGGATTTGCTCAGAAAAAAAAAGTGCTAAAACCTCCAAATCAGTGAGTGTTTGAAAAAAAAGGGAACCTGTCTGGAAGGAGGGCACGCTGAACCGTGCCTTGCAGTGAGCTCCCCAGGTCTGGGTCTTAGGTCACTGACTCAGACTTCCATCATCGCCACAGATGCCCTTGGGGAGGTCCATCTGAGACAGCCTCTCTCCACAGGCCACTGGTGACAGTAAATATTTGTACACTGCAGGCTGAAGTGCTGATATGAAGCTGGAGTCCCATTGTGAAGTGTGCTGTCCAGGCCTGGAAAGAGACAGTCCCTGTCCTGAAGGATTTACTGCAATCCCAAATTAGAGCATTCATGGTGCTTTCTGTAGTCTGTGGCTTGATGTTCCTTTGGCAGGATGTAGCTTCCCTTCCCTCCTCCGTGACGTGGGGAGATTGTTTGCTTGGTTTCTGCCATCCAAACCACCAGCAACTGTAGAGATGCCTGTATGCAGACCGTGGGGAGGATGTTGGGAGGTTTCTGGCACTCCGTCAGTGTAAAGCACCTTATTTATTAGAGTCTAATGCCCATTTGGGATGTACTTCTGATCTAAAGCTCCTGAATTCCTCCCTTTTAACGCTAAAGAAGCCATTCAGAGGCCCCCTGGGCCCAATGTGCGCTTCTGCTGAAGACTTCCCTGATCATATATCTACCACTGTCTTGCCCAGACTTCGGGTTCAGTGATTTTGTTTTCATGAGATCTCCTCCAACTCACCTCTTCCTGCAGGCGTTCCGGCAGATACCCAAATAAAAATGGGATTCAGTGGGCCGTGCCCGTGTTTCCATACACTACAGCAGTGTACGGAAATGTGCATTTTCAACATGCAACCTGAGACGCGGCTGGATGTTTGCATTTGTGTTGTGTGGATGCTTGCATTCATGTCTGCCAGTGTATTTGGGCTGGAGGAGGTAGCAGCAAAGCTTCTGGCAGCTGGGAAGAAAGGAATGACAGGCTTGCTAGGGGAGGGAGGAGAGAGTTTGGTAGCTGAGATGAGGATTGGGTAACAACTGGAGGGGGAGATCAGATTTAGGATCCATGTTGCTCACTTAAGAAAATAGGAGAAGAAGCGGTACATTGTTTATTGGGGATTGTGTTATTCCTGTGCATTATTTATTAGTCTTCTGCTAATGGTACTGCATAAAGAAGTGGCACTTCTACAGAAATTTCACAGACAGCTGGAGGATCAGTTCCAGGAGGTATTGTAACCAGGTCAGGTTGGTGTAGGGAATCCTGCTGGGCTCAGTTTTGACAGGCTTTGGAAAAGAGAAGATTGTTCAGGAGGCATTTGGAGGGGAGAAGGGGGGGGGGTGGGGGGTGTCTCTGACTCACCAGGGAACAATGATCGCTGTGAGGATAAAGGGGCAGGCTGGAAGAAGACCTGGAGACAATGGTGAATTCCTGGGTTCAGCTGCTTCAGGATTCCAGCCTGAAGTACAAGAAAGCGTGAGAAAATGAAGTGTTTAGGAGGAAGCTTTAGGAGTAATAAAGGCAGCTGGTGAGAGAAAGCCCGAAGTAAGGAGAAAGCAATGCTGCACCTTGAAGTGGGTCCTGTAAGGCTTGATTTTGAGGCAGGAGTTGGAAGAATAGATGTGCAGTGACTGTGACTGAACTCTTCCTGTGTTACCTGTAGTGTCTGTTAGCACGGACCTGGTTTGCAGCCTCTGCAGACACGACAGGCAAAGCAGAACTGTTGAGGTACACCCAGGAACAAGAGACTCTGTAGGTTTGTGAAGTTCGTAGTGCAGGCAGATGGGTGCCGGGATGAGTGTCCCCAGCCAGTTCTTGGATACTGGTCCTTCCTCTCATTTGCAAGATGTCCAGTCACTTGGAGAGGTGGGACTGGTGTTCTGCTACGTGGCATTCTTCTTTCACTCAGCCATGAATCTGAAATCAGCCAATACTGGAGAAGGAAGTCATGCCAGAGGTGCAAACTGTCTCTGGGTGAGGAGCTAACTCAGAGTCCCCGAAATACCCAGACAAAATGTAAAGGTTTTATTTTTAAGGTTTGCTTTACCCCTCCACCTTCAACCATTGGGTGGGGAACACCCTCCTTACCACTTGTGACTTGTTTCCATGAGCCAAGAGCAGGTCTGAATGGAAGTTGCCTTGGTGATACTTCAACCTGAGAATCTCAGTGCTGAGCTGGTGCAGAATTTTGGGGCTTGGGGGGAGGAGGAGAAACTGGGACATAAATACAGCTTCATGGGCTGCCCTTTATTTTTCTGACTGCAGTACGAAGCCTACTTTGTTAGATACAGTGACACTGTAAACACAGGAAGTCCTGTAGCACAGATAATAGCCCCCTTAGCCAGAGTCAGCCCCTGCCTTCAGCCATCAGGTACAGCATAGCTGAGCTACCGTTACTGAGCGGTTTTGGGATGCTATTTCTGATTTTAAGCAGGATTGATGCAAATCATTCAACAAGAACCTGTGATTGCTGGGGTGTTTACGAGTTTTTGTTGGTTTTCTGTGTTTTTTTTTTCCCAGTTATTGTCTTAACACTGCACTGCACCCTACAGCTAACCTTATTGTGTGCAGCTATCCTGGGGGTGTGGGTAGTGCTAAGTGCACTGAGAACTGTAACAATAACTGTGTGAGAGCGGCCTGGAGGTTTGGAATTAACCAGGCAATGATGGGACACGATTCTGTTAATCCACTGTGTCTGTTAGAATAGAAGGTGACTTGGACCAACCAACTGAAACACCTTCAGAAAGAGTTTCTCCACCTTGGGAGAATGTGTGATCATCTGAGATCTGGGACTTGAGTGCCAGCAGGGATTGTCCATTGGGAAAGGACAGTCCATTTAGAAAGTGAAGTGATGATGAGTCCAGGAATGATAAAATCACCCTTGGACTTTTTTGTGTGTATGTGTGTGAACTCCTAGAAGTCATCTATGTTGGTATAAATGAGATCATTTGGCCTAATTAGTTCCAAGCTTAATTAGCAGTAATTATCCCAACATGGGAGTAATACTCGAGTAGGAAGTACTGAGTCCTCGATTAGATAGATCTCTAATTGGTGTTACAATATTGTAATTAAAGCATGCTTGTACGCCTCTGCCTCTGCAAGTGATTTGTTTTATGTCTGATTAAGCAGGGAGTCCGGCAGCCTCAAGGAGGCCAGGACATCACCACTGATTGAAGCAGTGTATTATTCTTTGTTATAGGAAAGAAATGATGAATCACATGTACTAGGAAACACTGTGGGCCAAATTAGTCCTTTGAGTAATTGCTACTGGAGTTAGGGAAATTACAACAGGGGTAAATTTGGCCTCAAGTGTATCAGCTCTATCTGTGTATCACACAGTTAAACAAATACTCATTTGAATGTGCAGTCTGGCAATTACACCATCAGACAAATGCGAGTGAGTTAATCTGCATTTGCGATCACTGGATTGCAGGGGTGAGTTTGGCTGCTGGGTGATGGTTATTAGGTTGCACGTTCTGCTCAAACCTTGTGGGAGGTGGTGCCCTGCGTCCCAGGATGCAGCTGGCATAGCTTCAGATGGCCACTGCTGGCTGCAGTGGCCTCTCCTTGTCGGGGTGAGACCTGGAAGGCACCGCTAGGGCCACCAGGAGCACCTGGCAGCTGCAGGAGATGGACACATAGAGTCCTCTTCCAGCAGTGTTACCGTCAGTCTGGCTACTCCGATCCTCCCTAGCAGAGGACCCTTCAGAATATCAGGTAAACATGTTTTTTGAAGAAGTTTAAAATGAAGAGAGTGAAAATGGGAACTTTCTGAAATTAGTCAGCATCAAAACATGAAAGCTTCCTATGTCTTTTTAAGAAACCACCTCCTTAGGAGTTGGCAAGTGTGCTGCTTTATTACTGATCTGTTCGCTACATGAGTGGGCGACTGTACTTCCTGATTTGGTTCTCCAACATAGAGAGATCATCAGCATAGGTCTGTAGAGGACAGTAACTCCTCGCCTACAGACAGTAACAAATAGGAATGCATGTATCCTCTGGCTGTCACAAAGGATTTCTAAGCACACTGGAGTCATATCCGAAGTAACACGTCATCTTATTTCCATTTTACAGCTGCAGAAACTGAGGCACAGATCAGTTACTTCTCTTGCTGCAGCTCGTGGAGCTGTGTACATGGCAGCACCAGGAATGCAGTGCAGGGTCTCATCACCTTCCTCCACAGAAACATCATTCTTTTCCAGGGGTGAGAGTCCTCCCAGAAAGAAGGAGATGACTTGAGCAAATGAAGTACACAGAATTCTGTTAAAGCAATATTAGGGATAAGAATTTAAACACCCCGTACACGGGAATTCAAAGCAAGGGTTTCCATAGCAGCATTGCTTGGCCATATTGTATATACACTGTTTTGCATTGTGCTGGTGATGTCAAAGGCATATTCTAATATCTGTGTGTGCAATATGTCTGAATCAGAGTTGCTATGAAACTTAAGGGTGAATTACACCATGGAGGCATATTCTTGTGTGGTGTTGGGAGGAAATAACAGAACTAGGTTCTGCTAGGATTTTTCTCCAGAGATATTTTTTCTTAGAAAATTGCTGATTTTCCAGAATTGTTGCTATTTTCAGGAAAAGTTGACTTCAGTTTTGTGTTTCATCTTGGAAAAAAAAAATAGAGAAAAATTTTAAAGCTGTCAAAACGAAACATTTCAAGAAGGTGAAATGAAACCTTGCATTTAATTCATTTAGTCATAGTTTCTAGGTAGAAATTTTGAAAATTACTTCTTTTTTTTTTTTAAACTTGATCAGACGTGGAACAGTTATTTGAAATTTCCTCAAATCTTGAAGGAATAAAAAGCTTGTTTTTTCACACGACATAGTCCTGAACTGTCCTGGGAGTGGCAGGTGGCAAGGGAGTGACTGCATCACCCAGCACCGTGTGTGGCTGCCCGGTTGTGTGTTGCAATGGGAGCTGTGGGAGGTTTCCCACTGAATACCTCTCTGACTACCCGGTAAAGGCACGTAGCAAAAAATGTCTACTCAAAAAACTGCTCCAGTCTTTCAGGAGGCTCAACCATCTCTAAAAACCCCAATATCACCTGGATATCTTAAGGTTCAGCCTTTGGACCGGGAGTGTTTTGGGTGGGAGCCGCTGTTTGGCACATCGTTAAACCTCGATTCAGCAGATGATGGGGTCTCGGAGGGGAGCTGCCGCCTCTCCCTGCCCCACACTGGGGATAATGGGGCCTGTCCTTCTCACCTCCCTGTGCAAAGGGAGGGCCTCCGAATGGCACCGCTGCTCCTCCTTGAGCTCGTCCTGCTCCGCCCTTCGCTTTCAGCACCTCATCCATGCTCTGCAGCTCTCCTGGGGAGCAGGAGGGATGTGGCACCCTGGGCTGGGAAGGAGTGCTTGCACTCATGGAAAAGCCCTGTGAGTTATTTTGGCATCACTCTTCCTGCTGGCAGCAATGTTTCCTCACTGCCAGCATTCCCAAATGTTGGTGTAGCCTGTATGCCAACATCTCTTCTCTCCCTGCCCCCTTATGTTGCAATTGCTAATTTCTGTGCCTGTGCCTGAAGAGCTGTAGTTTAGACTTGCTTTCCCATGCATTGAAGCCATTCTTGTTCAGGGAAGAAACTGCAAAAGGGGTGTGGGAGAGAGCAAAAAAGAAGAGAGCTGGGTTTTTTTCCTATGTGGCAGTGATGAATGCTGGGTATTAGAGAGACAAGCTGACAAACATCTGAATGAGTGGAAGAGACTTCTAACCCAAAGGGAGGAGTTGTGGTTTAGGTTAAAGCCACAAAGGAAGTGAAGGAGGTTACCACTTTCCTGTCTGTGGGCAGGAGGTTCTCCTTGTGCTCGTCTGAAGGCTTAGCTCTAGCTCGTTCTTCCCTAGGAACATGCTCATCTGTGTACTTCTTGAAAGGCATTCGAGCTGGCGTCTGATCTTGGGAGTGACAAACATCCCCTTTATACTCTGAAATCAGCAGGAGCTGGGAGCTAAAGATCTGGGAAGCACAGTCTAATTTATGGAGCCAGATACTCTAAAGCATCTTGTTAAGCCATGTGTCTTGTTTGGTGCTAGATCGCGTAGTGTTTTTCTCTCTGCTTCTTCCTCTTGTTGATTCCACTTGGATTTTTTGTTGTAAATATCTGAATGTACCTCTGGGGCTTGTTGACTCCCCACAGGCCTCGCTTCTCTCATGTTCCTGAATGACTGGCAAATTGTGTAGCCATCCTGCCTGGATCCAGCAGTCTAGCATGCTGATACAGGACAGATTCTGAATGTCATTGGGTTCCTACCAGCATGGCCTGTGATCAGGATTTTCCTTGATTTTCTGTGCTTGCTTTTCTTCTAACGGTGCAGGGGCTTTAGCTGTATGTGGTTGCAAAGTTTTTTGTCTCAGCTCTGCAGCTTCACTCTTCGTCTGTGAGAAGGGAGTGAGTGGTTAACCCTGGTGTGCTGCAGAAGGCATGCCAGGAGGGAGATGAAAGAACACAGGATCTCTCCTACAAGACCGTGAGCCTTCTCCTGAGTCAGAGGAGCATGGGCACGTGAGCCGGCTGTCTTAATCCGAGCTATCAGCTGGTGACTGCGCAGTTAGAGCCACTGTCAGTGGCAGTGACTTTAGTATGTGCTACCACTGCCTTCTGATTACTGCTGTACACAAAAAGAGCATCTGAAAAGGTGCTCCCTGAAGGGCTGTTTCGTGGTCTCTAACCTTCCACTAACAGCTCACCTTAGACCCCAACCCTGGCCTTGGATGCAGCGGAGTTATTTCATTTACCAGGTGTAAAAATCATATTTTGTCATGTGAGGATGATTGCTCTCTCAGTTGTATTGCAGCAACTGGGGTTTCTTTTTTTGTTGTTGTTTGGGTTTTTTAATGCTTTGTTAAAACTACAAGATATCGTTAAAGATTTATATGTGGCAAATGTGTCTTTTTTTGCAGAGTGTTTCCTTTTAGAAACCTTCACGGTATTGATTTCAAGTAGATTTTCCTCCTCTGTTTTAAAACGTTTCCTTTGCCTATGGATTTTCAGCATTACTCACTGGAGCTGTGTGCAGTACATTCCCCAGACTATACTATTCAAGCCACAGTCCCTTACTGCTGCTCTTCAGGGACCACTTCTGAAGCTGGAAAGACCATTCATTTGCTGCGTTCACTCAGTCCTGAGCAGCTATCCAGCATTACATCCTTATTACTCCAGGATGTGCATTGTCATCCAACTGAGCCATGGGTCTGCTTTCACTCGGTGCCAGTGGATCCCACACCTGATCTGGCAAGAGCCTTGAGCTTGGCCCTTCCTTGGACTGAGTGGTGTTTGTTTGGATGTTTTAGATGTAAAGGGAAAACAAGTCGTACGATGGGGAGATGAAGAAGACGGAATGGTAAGCAGCTGATATTGTAAGGTCGTTTGGTTTTGGTGTCAGCATTTCATTTCTCAAACTCATCCTTTTGGCCAGTAGAGTAGGGAACAGGGATTTCTTTTTGGAGAGAGCAGAGGACTCAGCAGGGAGGTTGAGAGTGCTGGCACAGCACAGATCCTAGAGGAGCGAGGTACCACTGCCCTTTCAAGGAGTGGGCTGGTGTCCACCAGCCATTTCTGTGCCCCAGGATGAGGCCCGGGGGTCCATGTTCTGCTGGTGGCTGAAACATCTCAGTGACAGCCAGCTGCTGGGTGTGGGTTCAGCCATCTTTTGGTGGATCATATCTGTAAGATGTTGGAAGACTTGGATTCAGACCTTAAAGCATCTGGCTTATGGAATTTGGCTTTGTTTACTATAGTGTTATAGCCTTAGGGCCACAGAAAGTGCAGCTTTACTGAAATCATTGGAGTTGTGCTTGCTTATGGCAGCAGGGAGCTGGGGACGCGTTTTTTTGGAACACGTTGCCAGGAACATAAACCCTTTTCTTTGGGAGATGCTTTGTAAGGATGACTTAAGTAAATGCCTGGGAAACATTGTCCTAATGGAAACAAGACATTGGAGTGATCAGGTCTCAGAACAACTCTTGTTTCTTCCTCATATCTGTGACTTTCAGAAGCCACCATCCTAAGGCTCAGTCCTTCCCTCCTTCCTCATTATCATCTTAATTTTGAACGTCACATACACCACCAAGAGCAGCAACACCCAGGGGACACTTGAGTCTCTGCACATGGGGGAAATAAGGACTTGGAAGAGGAAGCCAGCTGACTTGCATGGGATCCAAGCAGGCTGAAGTTGTGTCACTGGACAGAGCAGCAGCAATCTGTTACTGGATTCTAAAGTGGAAGGTATCTGTGCTTCAGCATTTAAATATTTACAGGAGATTCCTGCTACACTCTTTCTTACTGGATGCTTATAATTAAAGCAATTACCAAAAATACAAGTGATTTCTAAGGACACTGCACACAGTATTACCTGCGTTTCTTGCATGCTGGATGTACTGCTGGCATTAATTTTGTCTTGGTTTGACAGAGAGGGCAGGCAAAAGCTGCAGGTAGTGTGTAGGAACAGCCCACGTTGTAAGCAAGTTGTTAGCACAGGGAGTGTCCCATCAGAGTTCCATTACCAAGCCCAGTCCCTTGAGCAGTACCAGCTCACATGTTAAATGGATGCTCTGAAATAAAAGGATATAGATGGAAAGAAGCGTGCTGTCCTAGGTGTCTCTCAGGACCTGCAAGACAGGTATTGTCAGCAGATGTGTTCCTGCTGGGGAATAGCCTGGTATGATTTAAAAGAAGCTGGCAGATTTTGTGCTCAGATGGACTTAGGAACATTCACGCAGTCTGTTCTTGCAGTTCAGCTGTGAGAGGCCAGCACCATCAGCAGAGAGAGACTAGCAAAATGTTTGGGCAGAAGTATGTCCAGTCATGACATCTGTTGCTAAAGTGGTCCACAGTTTGCACCATAGAAGTGCATAAGTAAAAATGGGAAAGAACAAGAGTGAAGCGTTTACATAGCTAAGCCAAAACTCTTGAGTGCCCTCTAATAATGAGGAGTTATGGTTTTGTGGATATTGTCCTCTATCTTCTAAGGCCTTGCAGATCTGAAAGCTGATGATTACTGCAGAAGAAAGTCAGCACCATACTGATGATAAGCCAATGTCTAATCTAAAGAGCAAGGGCGGAAATCTGCTTGTTTTCTTTGGAGGCATCTCTCTGTTTTATGTAATTTTGGTACAACACCTGTAAATCAGTGGCTGGTACTTTTGAAATGTATTTCTTTCATCAAAAGCTATTTGAAACAACAGGTTGCACCTATCCATTCAGTCTAAGCTCCCTTGACATTTTTAAATGACAGATAATGAAAACTGTCTTCATTATAACTCAAGCAATTTCATCAGACTGTCACCAGCAAACAATGGCAAACTAAAGACTGAACAGCCCTCAGCTCTACTCTCCTAGGTACCTGTGCTTGAGTACCTGGTGTCTTTTTAGCTTCTAGGAAATGTAAGAGGTGGTATGTCTGCTGGGAAGGGTTCTGCGTTGCAAGGCATTAGAGGTCAACAGGAACATGTTAAAATCTGTCTGGGAGCCAGTGGTCAGATGGCATTAAAACGGAGCACAAATGTGAGAATGATCGTGGGTGAGAGACATGGCTTATCTGACTGAGTGCTGAATTCTGCACTGCCTTCAGTTTATGAATGGATTTCAAGCATGGTGCCAAACAGACCATATTGCAGTTGTCTAATCCTTAGGTGACAGAGGCAGGCATGATTGTAGGCAGAGCTGCATCCAAGAGGACTCATCAGAACAGCCCAGTCAGCCTGGCATTATTGCTACCTGATCTGTGGGAATCGGTCCGAGCCCTGGATCTGAACTGCCGCAGGGAAACCTGGTTGGAGGAGCAGCTGTTGAGGTATGGTGCTGGCTTATCTTCCCCTGCCCGTCTCTCCCTAGCCAACACTGCTGCAGGCTTGCCTAGCCTGAGCAGCACTCACCCAGGTCCTTCCCCCCTTGCCCAGCCCCCCACTCTCCAAATTTATAGACCTAACCAAGCTACCCCCCGCAGTTAGATTAGAGGGAGAGTGAGAGCAGGAGGGGCATTTCACAGTAAAACATCATTTCTACAAGATGGCCACAGTGCGGGAGGGGCTAGCACCAGGGAGTGAATTATAGGGGTCCGGAGAGGAGAGAGGCTGTGGCAGAAAGAGGGTTGTTATTGGAGGACACGGGGAGGAAAATGACGGAGATAGAGAGTGTAGATAAATAGTTAGAAATGGCTGCAGTGGTGTGGTTTGGAAGGAGAATCAGTCACTACTTCAGTCACCAGTGGTGATCAGTTTAGGGAGCTGAGTGGTAAATTACAGGCAGGTTAGGACTGCAAGAACACCCGTGACCCTGTGAAGTGCTGGAGAGAGAAAAGTTGCAGTAACAGTGAGTAAGACTCAGATCTCATCTAACTGAGCATGAGTATCTCAAGGTGAAATAGCAGAAGGAGAGGAGGCGGGAATATTGATTTCTGCCTCGCAAAACAGACAACAACGCCTACTTTTTCATAGCAAGAATGTAACCATTCGCTTTAATGGGCCAGTGTGAGGTACAGTGGGGGCTTGGTTTCTTTGTGCGCAGTCTAGAGGGCAGTTCATGCTGAAGTTGTTTTTATTTTTTCGTAGCCTTGAAGGAGAGACACGAGCAAAATATTACCCTCAGACAACTCTGAGCTGACTGTAAGGGCAGCGTGAGTGGAATCTGACCATGTTGCTGGCCTGTTGTGCAGCAGGCGGGTACCCTGAGCAGCTGGATGCTGGAGGAGCAGTGCTGGAAGGCACAAAAAGCCCCTTATGCCAGAAGAGCTGTTGTGTGTGTTGGCAACAGATGATTTCTTCTGTCTGTCTGAGGGCAGTTTTAGCCTCCTATTTATCCTGTGAGAAGGATGCTTCTAATGAGAGTTGCTTTCTTCATCTGGTGGTGGCTTTCTCAGAAATGTTGCTTTGGGAATGAAATTTTGTTTGCACAGTTTTACACCATGAAGGTGCACGTGTGCCCCGGCGCTGTGGGCAGGCAGCACAGAGAATGTGGCTGTTTGAGGGGGCTTGGTGGCTTCTGCCAGGCTCAGCAGGTGGCTGAAGGGAAGCAGGAGGTGAGTTTGGCAGTTTTGTGAGCTGCTGCCGTGTCTGTTCTCATTGATGTCCAAGATGGCCATACACATACAAAGGGAGTGTGAAGTCATGACCGAGAATCTTGAAAGGCTCAAGGGTCAGGCAGTTCCACAGACAAATTCTGGCAGCACCACAGCACTCAGTGTGTGTTAGCAGTTCTCTGTAAAGCATGGGGACAGTGTGGTGGAAGCAGTATTTCTGGGCAACATTGGTTCTGAAGTCTGCTCTCTGCCAAAATTTCCCACCTTTGTTTGGTATGAATTCATATTTTTCATGTGTTGCATGAGCATATGCTTCCCCAGATTCTGTTTACCTGATTTCCCTTCTGAATCAGTATCTGTTATCTTCTTTTTCTTCTCCGTTTTTTTTTTAATCATAGGAGATAGAGCTGAGCGTTTCTCTCTATGGCTGCATGATATTTGCCTCATACTTGCTTACTGACTTGAGAAAAGACCTTCTAAATAGGGCAAGAGGGTCCTGCAGCTGGAATGTTTTAATTCACAGGATTTGTTCATCACCAGAGCTTTTGATGTGAGATGATGTCTTCAGGTGGGGCAGATCAACTATAAGTCTCTCTGGATGTCCAGAGGAATATTTTAACAACAGGCACAGCCCCATGTTCCAGCCCAAACTTGATTAAGGCTCACAATGTTTGGGTGTTCATGTGAACGGGAAAACACGTTTCGACTGTTTCTCTCTTTTCAGTACAGACAGGAAAGCGAGAGCAGGACCTTTCTTGCCCAGGTGAATTTGCCACCATCTGCACACCGTTGCCTTGGGGTGATGTGCAGCCAGTGCTGGTCGGACGCACCAGCCAGTCTCGTTCCCAGCGCAGCTCCACGCTCAGTGCAGCCAGCCGGGCAGTAGTCACTGCTGTAGGTGCCTTACAGCTCATTTTTTCACCAGCAGTGGGGACAGAGGTGGGGGTTGCATATGTGTGTGTTTTGGGGGGACGTGTGTGATTGTATGTAGCTATTGACATGGGTATGGATAGAGAGGCATATTTCCCTCGTCTGGGAGGCTGTGAAATCCCACCCACGATGGGATGCAGAGGGACTGTTCCTCCAAAGTATTTTAAAAATATTCTCTGGTGGTTCACAGGACGGAGGCTCAGCAAAACTGAGGAGACTCAGATTAATGTCTAATACTAAAAGAAACTGAAGGAGAAAGAAAGCCACAACAATCTCTCCCCCTCCCCCAGGCCTGATTTCCTAATCTTCTAGGAATGATTTACAATAAATAAAAGACTTTCTGAAAGAAGGTTTTTTTTTTTCCTAAGTTAACAATGGATGTTAAACTACCCCTCCCTGTGGTCCTTTCCCATTTCTTTCACACTGTCCAGCTTCAGACTTCATCCTGCAGCAAGATTCATGAAGGCAACTCCCCTGTGCCCATACAGAGAGATCACGGCGGTATGCAAACCATAATCACCTGGATTCCTTACAGAAATGGGTTGTTTCCTTTCGAGAAGGCTCATTAGAGCATGCAGCACTGTAAACCTCAAAGCTTGTAAGAAAATGGTTTCATAGAGACTGATCTCTCTCGTCCCACAGCTACTCTGATCATTTACACGGGAGCACAAAAGAGGGCAAAAACCCGCCAAACCTAAAGCAAACAAACAAAGCAAAACATCCTCCTAATGGTGTGTGCTCTAAATTTCCAGCAGTGATGGTGTTTTACACCCACTTTGCGCAGGTGTACACGAATGCAGGTCGGGAAGCTGTGTAGAGAGCAAAGCTCTTAAGGAGTTAGTGGAGCTTCCCTGCTGGAAGGTTAGAATCGCACTGGAGGAGGGAAATCTTGCCTCGGCAGAAAGGAAATAATGTGATGCAATTTCAGCACAGAGTTGCTAGAGATAGAATAGCCCATAAACTTAAAACCAAACCAATTGTAGGGAATGCTCTGCATGGCCGAAGTGTGCCATGTCAAAGCTAATTGTAAGGGATGCAGAAGCAGCAATGTACTGGCTACATGGTGCATGGTGTTGACATCCTGTACCTACAAGGAGAAGTGCCCATCCCTGATCGTGGATATAGGGACTGTTGTCAGATTCTTCCCACTGCTGACAGCTTTCCTTGGGACAAGGTTTTTTGCAACATTATTGATTGAAAAGGCCCAATCTACTGTTGTGTTTGAGGTGAAAGTTTTTCTTGCGCAGTGACTTGTGTGTGTGGCTGGAGAAGGCTCCACTTCAGACAGTCGATGGTCAGGAGCAGGGTGATACTTCAGAAAAGGGTGCTGTCTCTCCAGCCTTCACACGCTGAGATCCATGTCTCCATTTCACCTTCCCTCAGTCCCATCTTCAAAAGTTCCAGTTTCTCAGATGTTTCCACCTCCTCCAGTTGTGCCAGTTCAGCCGCTTGTGGGGATGAAATCTACATCGGAGCTGGTCTGGTGTTAAGGTTTTGTTCTTGTTAGTAGGACTTAAAAAAAAAAAAAGTTGGATCGTTTAAACAGCTCACCTATGCGTGTAGCTATATAAATAGTTTAACTGGCACAAGTGAGCGGCAATAACTGAGACCGTGGCAGGATCCTCTAAAAACTGGGTCTGCTGCAGATGGAACTGTGAAACAGAGCCACAGCCCTACACGCTCTCAATGTTATTTGCATGAGTAGCTCCATTGTACTTCAGTGGGACTCTACTTACACATGTAAAATTAAGTGTTTGCAGGGCCAGGCCCTTGAAGAGAATAAAAGCTGCGATCGGGGTGTGCCATGCTCTGAACCATGTACAGAAAGTGTCATGCAAATGTATTTTGCCGGCTGGGCTATCTCGTCTGATCTGTCTGCTCCACAGGACTGGAGCTCCTGTGGCAACTTTCCTTAGGCTTGGTTTGCTCTAATGGAAGAGGGCCCTGCCTTTGAATAGATGGGCTGATCTTCTGCCCTTGCTGCAGACAGGGAGTTGTGAGGAAAGCGTACACAGTGTGGCGAGAGCTGTAATGCTTCCAAGATGTTCTTGGATTTGCCGGAGTGCTCTAAGGAGTCGGGACAGCTGGTTTCTCTGGGGCAGCTTTATGAGCTTGGCCAAGGGAGGGCAAGGCCCCAGTACAGGGGGCTGTTCTCGAGGCCGGTGGGGACGGTCCCACCATCTGGGGCTCTGCTTCCTGCAATCCCCAGACTTGCAACCTGTCTCCGCAGTTAGGATCGTTTTGGAGCCTGTTGTTGTCAGTTCCCATGGTAAAACCCTTCAAGGGCAGCCTTGGGAATTCACTGCTGTGGCGGATTCCCAAAGGTGGTGGGTGAAGTAGCAACTTAACTCTTGAGAGCGAAGCAAAGCACCTTGATCGCTGCTCTCCGGAGCCCCAAAGAAAGGAAGGAAGAGACTTAAAGCCGTTGGAGGGGAGAGGCTTGGTGTGGTTATTTGAGACCGCTGCCTGCAGAGTTGCACAGTCATTTATAACTGTTTGAAATGTGGGGGGATGGGGTCGGGGGGATGGGAGGGGAGTCGGAGGAACCACAGCATCTGCAAACTAGTAGCATTTTGTGCTCGTTTTTACCCGGTCTAACTCCTAAAGGGACAAGACGGCGAAGTACTGGGTCAGAGGAGCGAGGAGAGCAAAAAAGGCAGTTTGCTAACTCCTCGTATTTTATCGCTGCTGTCCCATGTGTCGGGATTGAGGCACAGGGTTAGGATTTTCAAAGGTACCTTTGGAAAATGGAACTTGGGTGCCTGGCCTCCTTAGGCTCCTTAGAAAAATCCCAGCCTCTACTGCCCAGGGCAAACAACTTCCTTTTGAGCAAACCACGATGTGTTCCTGGTGTCGGTGAGAGTGGGACTGGATCTTCTGTTGGAAGCGCTGTGAGGTACATTCACTTCCTTACACCATGCTGGGCTGCCTGGCCAGCAGGGCGGGATGCGTGAAGGACAGGAGGAATTGCAGGTGTTGCATCCAAAGAGACCCGTATCAATGTAAAAATGGGCAAGGTTTAAGCATCAGCTAAAAGCAGTGTGTGGAACCGATGGCAGCCAAGGTAGTGGTTCCGGTTCACCGACATTTCAGCTGTAGAAGGTGCTGGCCGCGATCACTGGAAAGACGCAGGTGGGGCTGGCGTCAGTGGGTGGGAAGACTTGTCAGAGACCAAAGATTTCCACCTTCGGGTCGTGGATCCTGGGAACTTGTAGCCTCAGGGACTTGTCTAGAAAAGGTGTCAGCGCGCTGAGAGTCTGTCCAGCGGGAAATGCTTCGGGTCTCTGGTCTGCAAATCAGAAGGCACTGAAACCCCACTGGTAAGAAGTATCTCCCTGAAGGAAGACTATTTGGGGCAAGAGGTGATAATTAGCTACTGTGGTAGTGCTCAGGAAGCTGTGAAGAGTTCTTTAACAGTGTATGCAAGTGGGCAAGGACAAGGGGAGAAGAGAGGGACAAAAAGAGAAAAAGGGATTGAGGGCTGAGCAAAGAGAGAAGGTGGTTTTATCTGCCAAGAGCAACGCCCAGCGTGCATGTTGCGCTAAAAGGGTCTTCTTCCAAAGACTTGAGTTGCTTAAAAGTGGGAGTTGGACAAGATGGGAGTTGAACAAAGAATGGGTCGTTTGAGGATAAAAGGGGAGGGAGGACACTGCATTTCTGTTCACTGATGTTGTATTGGCTAAACAGGTTATTCAGGCGGCGTGGATAAGGCAAAACTGATCCCCTGACTTTCTCTGTTCGGCTGCATCGGTGTGCCACCGGTGGCTTGGAAACCTCTTCCTTACAGCCACGAGATCGCCCATTTTAAGAACATTTTGTGGAGGTGAAGGAGAAGGATTAGTGGATGTTGAAAGCCGTCTTTTCACAGAGTAAGTCGCAGACTGAAAAGGGCGGGGGATTGCTACAAATCTTCAAAACTCTTCACTGCCAGTTTGAAACCAAACTACATTGATGTCTAATCCCCCAAACACGGAGCATTTGTCCAGGATGGGGCCCTTGAGCATTTTTAGGAGTTGATAGGTTGTGTCTGTTTGCCATTACTGCCTGGTCCCTCCCCGTTCAGTTCCAAGCTGCTGCTTATCCCGGCGCTTTCTCTCAAACAGAAGAAAGCCCCTCAGGTCACTCGGCGGGTGGGCAGTCGGGGTGCTCAGCCCCCGGGGAGGGGGGACGCGCTTCTCCTCCACAAATTCCCCCCCTGTTCTCATCCCGCTTTCCTCAGAATCGTGTGGAAGGGACATGTGCCAGCGGCCCGGGCCGCTCCACGATGGTCCGGCGGCTCCCCGGGGCCGTGCCACCGCGCTGGCGGCGATTCCCAGCGTGCGTGGAGTCCCCCTCGCGGGGACCGGCGAGGCTGAGGCGGGGGTGCCGCGGCACCGGCGGCGGGGTGGGCCGGGGCAGGCCGGTGCCCAGGGG